>JAASGM010000460.1:0-19613 GCA_023334215.1 Globisporangium cystogenes | reverse complement strand
TGAACTGGTGGACGTTGCTGCCGCTACCTCGGATGCCAAGTAGCGCACCGGAGGGTTGTACGGCGACATGCGCTCCTCGCCCACGAGCTTCATCTTCAGCGCTCCCTTGATCAGCACGTGCGCCGTGACCTCGAGTTGCAGCAGCAGCGCTCCCTTTCTTGATCGGTACGCGCACCGTGACCAGACTTGGCTGCAGCAAGAACTACCAACCAAGTAAAGACTAAGTAGACGTGTCGATGCGATTATCTCATGTTCACTATGTTGTGGCAAATCGGCCACGTACGTGGCAAAGCCAATCAACGCTCCCCCGCATCAGCCATCTGCTCCCCACCACCCGCCACCCGCAATGCCCGTGCCTGCTGCTGTAGGCTTCGCTGTCGCGGCAGCCGCCAACACCGAGTCCGGACAGCGCGTGATGAAGCAACTCGAGGAGCTCCCGCTGCTCGCCGCACGTACCGCCAGCGACGTCGCAGTGCGCCAGGGCTCGCGGCTGCCGAGGGCTCTGCACCGATGGTATGCGGCGCTTACGGCGGCGCAGCTCAAGGGGATGGCGCTCGTGGCCGCTTCCGCCTTCACCTTCAGCCTGCTCTCGACACTCATCAAGTACGCGTCCAAGTCCATGCCGTCCATGGAGACAGTCTTCTGGCGAGCGTTCGTCGCGTGGCTCTTCAACCTTGTGGGTGCCCGTCGACTGCATGGAGTTCGTCGTGTGTGTGGGGGGGGCTTGAACCGCGCTGACGACTCCTTGCTCATGTGTGCGCACTGTGAACGGAGCCAGGTCGCAGTTCGTGCAGTCGGAGTGAGCCTGTACGTGGAGAGTCCGTACCGAGCGGCACTCGCGACGCGTTGTTTCGTCGGGTACTGCGCGATGTCGCTGGGCTTCTACGCCATGGCGAACATGGTGCTGGCGGACGCAAGCGTGCTGATCTTCACGAGCCCCGTGATCACGTTCTTCCTGGTGCGTGCTGGATATTTCGGATGCTACAGATGCGGGGTGAGATCGCCTAGAAGCTGACTGGCGCTGTCGTGTCGCTGGCAAACTTTACAAGGGCTCGCTCGTGCTGAACGAGAAGATCGATGCGATCAGCTTTGGCTGCGCACTCTTCTCATTCGTCGGCGTGATCTTCGTGGCGCGGCCGACATTCATCTTCGGCAAGGACCACGCCACGGCTGCCACTGACGGCTCGCCGTTCGTGATATTTTGTGCTCTGCTCGGCGCGGCGGCGCAAGCTGTCGTGTACGTGAGCATGCGCCGTCTGCAGCAGGTGCATTTCCTCGTGGTCATCAACTACTTCCTGCTCACGTCGTCGGCGCTTTCGCTGCTGTCACTGCTGCTCGTCCAACGCGTACGTTGCCTCCAAGTTGTTCGCGGGTGCCATATGAAGACGCAGGTGATCACAAGACGTGAAGCATACTTATCGGTTGTGATGCTCTACTCGTGTCACTGTGCGCAGAACTTCGTGCTTGCTATGGCGTGGGACGTGTGGCTCGCGGTACTTGGCACGGGCTTTCTCGGGTTCGTCGGCCAGCTCTTCCTAACGCGCGGTTTCCAGCTGGAGAACGCTGGCACAGCGTCGGTCATGCGCTACTTGGACGTCGTATTCGTGTTCATCTGGGACGCAACACTGCTACACGAGCACGTGAACGCCTGGAGCGCAGTCGGCGCGCTCGTGATCTGCGGTTCGGCGATCGGCATTACCGTTCGCAGGATGCAGGGCAACTAGTCTGGCCGCACTGGAAGCTTTGAGTTTGCTTTGCGAATACGACATCCCGTACGAGTTGATCAAGTTTCAGAGCGGTGATAAACAGTCAATCCGATCAACACGATGATTCATGTCCACGTTCAGCTTCCACAGGTCGCGAGCTCCGAGGTTTACTCTTGCACCGTGCATCGATACCTCAGTTTTCGTGATCGGACGGCCGATTCATCTACACTGTACTTTGCGTGCGTTCATATGGACGAACTTCACACGAACTTTGACGGCAACTGCGGTCTCGAGCTCTGTCTGAAGCTTGCGATCTTGAAAGTTGTCGTAATGTAACGGTAGTAAGGGGCGAAGCGCAGTTGATGATGAAGACTTAAGGATACGACTCGATGCGAGGTGCGACTCTCCACCTCTTAGCTGCTAAACGTACGGAGGTGCTGAACGCTCGAGTCGAGCTTTGTCAGAACTGGGGCTGATGGTGTCGTGTAGCGTCTCGCCCTACCAGTTCCTAGTGAGAAAAACAAGGTATATGAGGCATACCTTGCTTTTTTCACTAGAGGTTCTCTGAAATGCTCACCCCCCTTCATTCACCTCGCACCTCACCCTGGCCAAGATGGTGGTGCACATCGAAGAGCTCCTCCTCGGCGGCACCGATGGCAGCGCTGCTACAGCAGCAGCTGTCGTCAGCACCACGCAGCAACAGCACATGAAGAACGAGAAGAAGCAGAAGAAACGTCCGCGTGAGGACGGCGAGCGCGTCGCGGCTCCAAAGGCCTCCAAAAACGCCTACCTGCATTTCTCCGCGGCGCGGCGTGCAGAGGTGACCGCGCTGTCTCCGGACTGGACAGTGCAGCAGGTGTCGGCCGAGGTTGGGCGGCAGTGGAAGGCGCTCACGCAGCATGAACGCAAACCCTGGGTCGAGCTCGCGCAGTTCGATAAGGCGCGCTTCCACACGGAGCTGGAGCAGTACCTCGAGAAGCGGCGCATAGAGGAGGTGCGTACGCATTTGCTCTTGCAGTCGTGGCGCGCAGCTCGCCACCCGTCGTTTGTTGCTGCAGCAAACCTGTTAACATGTCGCTGTGACTCTTGTGAAGGTCGCTACACCCCTGAAGCGCAAGAAGGGGAAGAACCAGCCCAAGCAACCGGACACCGCATACATTTGCTACTGGCGAAGCAAGCGACTGGAACTACTCGGTGAGGACCCAGATATGGAGTCAACCGTCGTCTCGAAGGAAGTCGGGCGGCATTGGAAGGCGCTGTCGGCGGACGAACGACAGGTGCTATCACTCGGTAGTTGGCTCTCCCCGACGTATGTCGACTAACTCGACGCTGACTTTGCTTGTTTGTAGATATGGCAGGACCTGGCGGCGCAAGATAAGCTGCGATACCAACAGGAAATCGCGCAGTACCGAGAACCTGCACAGGTGGGTCTGCGATGGACTGTTTGCATTTGCAAATGTGTTTCTTAAGCGTGCTAATTCTTCTCGCAGAAGGCGGCTTCATCGCTGGCGAAGAAGCGACTTAAGGACCCGTACGCGCCTAAGGCTCCGAAGACGGGCTTTCAGCTCTTCATGAGCCACAACCGCGAGAGCTTCACGCTTCTCAACATGACGCTCAACGAGTTCCGGATCGAGATGAGTCAGCTGTGGAAACGGCTGAGCGAAGATGACAAGAGCGTATGGTACTCCATGGCCAAACAAGACCAGCTTCGCTACGAGGCAGAGGTGAACGCGTACGCTCCACCGGCATATCTCTCAACCAATGCAGTGCGTGCACGCAAACGCTTGGACGAGCTGAAGAAAGCGGCCAAGAGTGACGCGGATGCGCCGCAGTTGCCGATGTCGGCGTATCACATCTACCTCACCCACAAGCGTCGGGAAATCCAGCTGCAACAACCGCGCCTGAAGCACAACGAGGTGATGCGGCTGGTTGGGTTATCCTGGAAAGCGCTCACTGCGTTCGACCGAGAACCATACCTTCGGAGGGCGGAGCACGACCTCAAGCGGTTCGAGAACGAGATGGAGCAGTATCTAAGCGAACAGGTGCCTTCCAACTTCAGCAGCGCGTTCGTGGACAGCTACGGTGCAGAGAGGCAAACCGAGTCCGAGCGGTCGAATGGAAGAAAGCGCCGTAAGCCCGCAGATACAACCGGGGCTGCAGCGAAGAGCAGGAGGAGAAAGAGTCCGGAGACGCCCCGGCAGCCGCAGACAGCGTACAACCTCATGTACATGTCCAAGCGAGCGGAGATCCTCGCGACGTATCAGATGTCGCACAACGAGTGCTCCGCGCTGTGTGGGCGTATGTGGCGGCAAATGTCGGAGCAAGAACGAGAACCGTACCACCGAATGGCAGAGGAGGACAAACTCCGGTACGAGTCCGAGATGCAAGAGCACAATGCGCGAGCGGAAAGGTCACGGACGGAGAGTGCGGAAGCGCCGTGGAAGATGTCACGCGGGTTTCGGCACTTCTTGAACGCGAAGCGCCGAGGCAACGAAGATCTGCCATACAACGAGATCGCTGCGGCTTGGAGCAGCATGTCTGAGTCGCACCACACGATCTGGGAAGAGCTCGCATCAGAGCACGTGGACGCCAATGGAAGTGGTCAGGAGGTCGCAATGGACGAGGAGAGCGAAGATGAAGAGCAGCGGCGACTTGAAGAAAGTGCGCGGGTCGTGTTGGCGTCCCGGGGCCTGCACCATGAAGACATCGACGACGACGTCGATGACGATGACGACTCGGATTATCCCTCAGACGATCACTTCGCATTTGATTCGAGTTACCCGGATCGATGCACGCGTCTCGACCAGCGTCCAAGCGTGGGCGGTAGCGGCGGCGACGGCGAACGTGACGACGACGACGACGACGACGGTAGCAACGCCACGACTCATCATAGTGTCTACGAGGCACGCGTGCGTGAAAACAGCAGCAGCAGTGGTGGTGGCGACGGTGGTGTGCGGATGTCGGAGGATTTGGATTCGGCCGTGTTTGGTGACCGCGCGTTCGTGTAGAGTGCTGAGCGAACGAATGTGCGTGTGAGTGCATCATTGTGATGGACCTCGCGATCGCGGGTGGCTGTCTGGAAGTACATAGCGGTTTATGCGATCTGTGCCTTCCAAGCGACGTGCCACTACAAGCTGTCTATTATACGCGCGTCGATCGTGTTTTGGCAGTTTTTGTCCGTTTTGCAGGGGAACTATCTTCGTATCAAGTTGAGGCGAAGCAAGCCTCCGAAGTTCCGAAGACGATCTCTCATTCCCCAAGGTGCAAGCACGCGAGTGAGTGTGCTCGGGCAAATCTTCGCACTGGCGACGGCGACAACGGCGGCAGGATATCGCGGACCACGCACACGGAGGTCGATTGAGACAGGTGCGGGATCGACGTGGTGTTCCCCAGTTTGGTCATTCCGGATGCACCGAGTTGGCAGCGCTAACCTGTATCTTTGCATCACGCAGACCACAGCCACGCACGACCGAGCAATACGATGGATCTCGGCGAACTTGCAATGTTTGAGCCCGCGGCCAACGTGCTCGACCACGCTCCGTCGGCGCCGGAAGCACCACAGCTCATCGGCGGCACCGCCTCCGTCTTCACTCCTGTCGCGACCATCGTTGCCCCGAGAGACTTGGACGCCGTCGTCTCGACGAGCTCTCCCGCGGTGACTACTTTGGCGCTGACGTCGAATCCTCCGTCCGTTTCCCCGATTGCATCGATCGCTCAGCTCCTGGGTTCGGTCGAAGTTCCAGATGCTGGAGCTCTCGACCTCAAGACGAAGGCGAAAGTGGACCGAATCAAGCCGCAGATGGGAATGAATGGGGGTCGCTGGACAGAGCAAGAACACCAGAGTTTCCTCGCTGGACTCCGTCTATATGGCCGCGAGTGGAAGAAGGTGGCGTCGAAGATCAAGACCCGCACGTCCGCGCAGATCCGCAGTCACGCGCAGAAGTACTTTGCAAAGCTCGCTCGCGATGACGAGCTGCGAAAGCACAGCGGACTCTTGCCACTTCCGGACGGGAGTGCTGCGGTGCATTCCGTGAACAGCCTATACGGCTACTACAGTGACGGCGGCTCTTCACCAGCGCTCAACAGTGGAGACGACACGGACTCGAGCACGAGCCAACACTCTGCCGGACAAGGCAGCGCTCTTGGCAAAGGTTCCGCCCCCAGCGCATCCTTATCCCAGTCTTCGTCGGCGTTTTCAACGGCCAGTTCCGCGCCAGCACCGACTCTGACATTGAAACAGCAAGAGCAAAGTCAGCAGTCAAAGAAGAGGGCTCGAGTTGCTGCCGCGATCGGCACCACGTTGTCCTTGCAACCTCTTCCGGCACCAGGAACCAAGTCGTCGCCGAGTGCTCCGAAGCACCGAAAGCTCGTGGCGAAAGAAGCCGGCGGTGTCGCTCTTCTCCCGTCACAAGAAGAGCTTCTCGAGAAGGTTTCTCCGAACATCCGCCAGCGCTTATCGAGCCTCATCGAAGCAGAGCTGTGCGCACTCCAGGTGCTCTCATGCTCTGCACTTCTCCAGCAGCGACACGGTGGGGCGTGGGAAGCACCGCACTCCGGCGTCATGCTGGGACTCACAGCCAGTTTGCCTGTCGCTGCTGCTGCTACCAGTGGCACCGTCGCGACCGCCTCTGCTGGCTCTGTTGCGGCAACAGGTAGCGCGACGTATCCAGACACGACTCTGTTGGGACGTACGATGATCAAGACAGAGCCGATCCCGACCATGCCGTCTATCTATTGAACTCCGCAGCACAACACTGTAACAAAGACCACTGTATAAGTACCGACCACTGCACATACTGCCGTGCAACGACAGTGACAGTACCGCTGGCGCTCTCAGTGGTGACAAGTCAGTCAAGAGCGACCCCGCACACCCCAATGTCACTTGTCCTCGTCCTTCTGAAGTTGCGATGTCAGGAACAGGTCCAGGATGTGCGCGGCTGCAGATCGAGGGCTGATGTACCCTCTAACAAGGTCGTCGTTCATCTTCTCCGCCTTGGCCTTCACCGTCGCGTTCTTCGCCATCGATCGCATCAACTGCTCGCTCAGTTGGTTCCACATCCACTTCGAGCTCTGCGTGTTGCGCTTCTTGGCGATCTGTACAAGCACATGTGAGCTCGATTCATTTTCTCAATGAGGTAGAGGCTTTCATCGCCCTCGATCAAACTACGGCAACGACGTACTTTGTTCAGTTCGTTCATGTTCGTCCGATACTCTTCGATGACATCCCAGATCTTGTCAATCCCTTTCTTTTCGATGGCTGAGCACAGCTTGACCTGCGATACCACGAGGCAAAGTGGTTGGTAAGGCACAAATGTCGGTCTCCCTGTGTGCTCGTTTCACGACGAATGTCTGACTCTGCAGCCGTACCTTCGGCTGCCAGTCTGGATCCTTCCGTCGCATTAGCTGAAGCGAGTGCATGTAGTCGACAGCGGCATGCTTCGCGACACTGTAAATTGGTCCACAGAAAGTCAGATCAGCCAGAGTCGGAGCTGTCTGGGAGCGTAGATTGAGAGCTGCGGCATCCACCTGCGCTGCAAGATGCGTACCTTTCTAGCGCTCCGTCCGCTTTGTTCACGACCACGATATCCGCGATCTCCATGATCCCTTTCTTTGACCCCTGCAGTTCGTCTCCTCCGGCAGGCGGTACCAGCAGCATGACCATGTCAACTGTGTCGTCGATGACGATCTCCGACTGTCCCAACCCGACACTCTCGACGAGGATGATGTCGTAGCCTGCGGCTTCGCACAGCAGCACGATGTCGTTCGTATGTTGCGCAACGCCTCCGAGCGTTCCGCGGGACGGCGATGGACGCACGAAAGCGTTCGGGTCGTTCGAGAGGTACGTCATCCGTGTCTTGTCACCAAGAATCGAGCCTCCCGAGCGTGACGAGGAAGGATCTGCCGCAAAAGCACCAACATTACTCCCAGAAGCACCGCTGACAGCACAAGTGCTGGCAGTCGCATCCCAGGCGCATGAGCGAGTTGACGTACCGATCGCCAGGACAGCCACCTTGTGGCTTTTAGCTGTGAGGAACTGACCAAGCGTCTCGATGAACGTAGACTTTCCGGCGCCCGGTGGCCCTGCGATACCGACGCGAAACGTCGGGAGGCCGCGGAACTCCTTCTCGCGCGCGCTCGCCTCGCGGCGATGGGTGAGCACCGCGTCCAGCAGTAGCTCCGCCTGCTGCTCGTCCGCCTTCAGCGATGATTCCACTATTCGTAGCGCATGCCACGCACAGAGAGAAGTTGCACACAACAGTTAAGTTGCAGAGTTCTCTATCACAACGGCGAGCGAGCGAACGCTACGCACCAAGCGTGATGGAGCGGCTGAGCGCGGTGCGGTTGCCGGCCAGGACGCCGTCAGCAAGTCGCTGCGTCTCGGGGCGCATCTGCGGCGCGCCGCCACAGCCGTTGCTGAACGAAGCAGCAGCCGCGTGTTGCAGGCGCCGCGGGGCCGCGCGCAGCTGGAGGAGAAAGCTCATGGCCGCCTGCTGCCGCTGCAGGTGATCCCTGCGTTTGCGTTCTTGTGCGCTTTGTTCAAGTTGGTCCCTTACAGCGATGGCCGGATAAAGTGCGACCGCGATGACCCTCGAAAGAGTGCCGCGCGAGTGCCTTTACAATTTCCAAGTCATGCTGATTGGAGTCACGAGCTGATCTTAGGCTCCCATATGCTCAGCCCCGCGCTTCACTGCAGTGTTGCGTTGGTAACATCAGTTGCTCTCAACCTGCGGTGCATACAACTGCACATCTGGTGCTGCCTGCCACCTATCCATCCAGTTTTTCGCTGCAAGACTGGTCTTGCAGTCCGACGAACTGGGTCGCTGCAATTCAGGCTCGTACTTCACACACACGAATGAGATTGAATGGGACTTTGAAGCACTGCTGCTACAGCGGCGGTGGTGGTGGTGGCGCCATCGTCGTGCGCTGCAAGCTTCCTCCGCTATGCAGCGCTCACGCTGCATAGCGGAGCGAACTCGAATCGCGCCGATCAAAGGGTTTATGCATTTAGAGAGAAGTGACCATGCATTTATAAAGGATTTTGTAATGGAAGCCAGTGCCTGCGTACCACACTGCACCACACCACACACAAACACACGTCAAACACACACACACAACCAAAGCGGGACTTCGACATTCGAGCGCCCGCACGCCAGCGTCGCCGAGCGAACGAGCGAGCAAGCGCACGTCCAGCACCACCGCCGCCGAGAGAGGCGAGAGTAAGAAGAGGTCGAGAGGCGCCGCCGACGTCGTCGCCATCACCACTCTCTTCCCGTCGCTGGTATTCGAGCGCGTGGAAGAAGAAGAAAAAGCAAGCGCGAGTCCGCACACAAGCGCCCCGAGACCCGACGGACGGCCCGCCCTCCCCGTTCACGCGCCAACACGCACAACCGACGAACGACCGCGAGCGAGCAAGCGAGCGAGAAAACTAGCCAACATGGGACAGAGCTGGTCGCGTAGCGGGCTGCCGGGTGGCGGCGACTTTTACGTCGGCCCCATCTACGCGACGAGCTTGAGTCACGACCGGCAGACCGAGGTGCGCCTCGGCGGCAACGATGGCGCCTCGTCCGCGACGACCGTGCAGATCGGCCCGCGCGGCATGCTGCCGCTGCTCGACGTGCCCTCCAATATGCGCAAGCAGGACGTGTTCAAGCGGCTAGGCGTGCTGGTGAAGACGAGCGGCAGCCGGCTGATGCAGAACGCCGAGGTCGTGGTCACAGATTATTACAGGCTCGAGGGGAAGCGCCTGGTGCCGCGCAACCGCGTGCAAGGACCGAATCCGACGAACTGGCAGGGCGTGAAGGGACCGGCGGAGTCGAGCACGGGACTGCGCGTCGGCGACACGCTGTACGCGATCAACCACCGCCTCGTGGTGAACAAGTCCAAGGGGCAGGTGCTGCGGCAGATCAACTCGCTGCTAGACAAGAGCGACGGCACGCCGGTGATCCTCACGTGGAAGCACACGGAAGAGATCGACTCGACGCAGTGGGAGCTGGAAGTGTGTCTGCCGCCTCCGGAGGGCGAGTACGTGCAGCTGGAGAACGAGTGGGGCCCGGCGCGGCCGACCAAAATCTCCTCCGTCTCCATCTAAGCGAGCTGCCGTGTCGTCGCGCAGCGCAACGCAACCCCGCGCGCCTCTGCGCCAGTCAATCCCGAGCCACGAAATGAAGAAAGTGTACACGACGCCTGCAACCAGAGCGAGAGAGCGAGTGATCGAGTGCGCGCGAAGGAAGCCGTCGTCGAATCCCTCCACCACCCCCGAAAGCACCACAAAAATCAATCTCCCCACCACACTCCGTCGTCGTCGTCGTCGTCGTCGTCGTCGTCGTCGTCGTCGTGGACCGCCGGGCGTCGAGAACAGCAGTGAGCTGCGTCTCTCCTCTCAGCGGAAAGAGCGAGCAGGCGGCGACGCGGCCCCAGGCGAGCGAGCAAGCGCGGAGGGGATGGAGAAGGCGATCATGAGTACGAGCGAGGGGAGAGATCGACGGCGGCGCGCAGCAGCGATAGAGATGCGCGTATTATAATATTTCATATTTCTTTGTCATGCACTCGACTCGCGCAGGTGTTCCCAAAAGACACACAACGCAACTCGTTCTCGAGACATCACGATCGGATTTCTATTGTATAGCAACTGCCAGCTCGTCCCGAGTTGCACTCGTGCTGGCATAGCGACAATCGCGCGACGAACAAGCGGTGGCGCGGCGTGGAACGGCGCAGCAAGTAATCGTCCGTCTGCTTTCTCGCTGAACTTGGTGGTCGGATCCCTCGGGCTGGAACCGTGGCGAAGATGCCCTCCTTCTCACTCGAACACCAAGACCTTCTTTAATCGCTCGAACATGCCGAACGTGATGCCGACCATCGGCACCACCTTCATGAGCTCCGGCGTGAGTCCGCGGTAGAAACCCTGGACACCCTGCGTGCGCAGCAGCTCCGTCGCGATGCCCACGGGGGTCGGCGGGATCCCGTGGAGGTTCGCGTGGATCCCAGAAATCTGCAGACGCCGGCGTACCACGTCGATTGGGAACGTCACGAGCGACGACGCGATGCCAGCGATGCCACCGCACACCAGCGTGTCCACTACGCTCAGGTGGTGGCTCGCCTCCTCGATCTCGTCTTCGCCCAATGGGAGGCGGCCTTTCCGGAACGCGATCACGCGCGCTTTCAGCGTCTCGTACAGCGTGAAGTTGATCGCGAGGTTGGGCACCGTGACTGCAAGCGTCGCGCCGAGACCCCGGTAGAGCCCGCGCACACCTTCCTCCGCGCGAATGCGCTGCGCCGCGTGGCGAATGCCGAGGTATCGGATGTCCGAGTTCAGCTGCGTCGCCAGGCGCGTGCGGATGAGGTCGATCGGGTAGCACGCGATGGTCGCGGTCGCGCCGGCCACTGCGCCAGACGCGAACTGGGTCGTCCACGAGTTCTCCGAGAAGATCGGGTGGTGGTAGGCGATGATCGCGGTCTTGACGGACTCGAACGTGAAAAAGTTGACCGCCGAGTACGGGAAGCGATGCAGCACGCTCGCGCCGTTCCCTTTCCAGAACGCGAGCACGCCCTCGTTCTTGAGCACCTTGGTGAAGGCCCCGAAGACACTCGAGGAGAACTTGTCCGTGTGGCGCGTGGAGACCATGCTGTGCACCTGGAAGAGGATGGTAAGGCGGCTGAGCGGCGCCGTGACGGTCTTGCCGATGCTGCCGGCCACGCCGCCGGCGAAGAGCACACTCGAGTGGCGCAGAAACTGCTTGCGCATGTCCTGCTGCAGCAGCGCCACGTCGACGTCGTCCGTCTCGGTGCACACGTCCGCCGTGTCGCCGAAGCTCACGACGCCCGTCGTGTGGCGGCGCAGCGCCATGCGCGCAGTGGCCACCGGCGCGTCCTCCGCCTGCTGGCCGGCGCCGCCGTCGCTCGCCATGCCGCCGCTGCTCGACTTCGGCAGTCGGGGGCTCGTGTCCCGTCGAAATCCGGCGGGCAGGCTGGGAGCGAGCAAGTGAGTTTGAGTGCGGGGGAACCACAGCCTCTAGAAAATAGGCTCACCCACAAATCAGTGACTTGCAGAGCAAAGTGAGACAGAAACAGAGAACCTTGCCTCCTGTTTCGGGAAACATCAGGGTGAAAAGCCTTTTGAAAGCAGAGTATCGCCCGCCAAAACCCCAAAGCCGCCAGCCACTTTATCGCTGGGTGAGAGCTGCCGACGCCACCACCGCGCGAGCGATGGCGGAGGACATGCGCACGAAGGCGTACCCGCCGCTGCCGCCCAAGGGCACCGGTCCGCGTATCGCGATCGTGCTGCCGACGGCGGGCGACCTCCGGCTGCGCTCGCTGCTGCCCGACGCCTTCCAGCAGCAGCTCGTGGTGCACGCGTCTGCCGCCACCGCGCCACTCTACGCACGCTTCGTGGTCGTGCGCAGGTTCATCGTCATGTCGAGCGACGGCGATCTCTTCACGCAGACGGTGCGCGCGACTCTTGAGCTCAGGGACCTCCCGCACCAGCAGCTGCTGTCTCTCCCGAGCATCTCGCCATGGGACATCCTCAAGGTGCTCGACCTCGTGCAGTGCTTCTCGGCGAGCGCGAGCGCAAGTTGGGAGCTCGTGCGCGTGCGCTGGAAGAGCGGGATGGTGACGTGGCTGCCGATCGAGCTGCTCCAGCAGAACTTCGCCAACTTGCTACAGGAGTTCTACGTCAACAGCATCAACTCGTGGGGGTTCCGGGATCGGATCTACGCGGAGAGCATCCGGAGCTACCAGACGGAGGTCGAGCTCTGGCTGCACCACGACGAGTTCCGCAAGTTTTACCAGTTCCTTCGGCAGCGCCGAGCGATGATCGCTGCAGGAGAGACTGTGCGCCAGCACTCGTCGGCGTCACCCGCCAGCAACCCTCAACCTCACGCTCCAGACGTGAAGCCTGTCGTGAAGCGTCCAGTGCAACAACCGGCAAGACCAGCAGCACCCCCGCAGGCGGTTCAGGCGCAAGAAGACATGGAGCTGGCGCAATATCAGCAGCAACTCCAAGAGCAATTGCAGCATCGCCGGCGACAGCAGCAGCAGCTCGAGTATCAGCAGCGACACGAGGAGCAAAGGCAACAGCGCATTCGACAACAGGTGCATCAGCAACAGGAGGGACAACGCATCCAGCAGCGTCAGGCGCAGCAACAATTCCAACAGCAACGCCGACATAAACCTCCGGGTGCCAGTCAAAGCGTGGGTCCGCCGCAGCAAACGCATTTAACCGGGGTCGCACAGATACGCGACGATTCACGTCAAAGTGGGGCTAGTCACAGCACACCCGGAGCGGAGAGAGCGAAGGCGACCCCGGCCACATCTACAAGCAGCTCGAGGTCAAGCGTGCTGCCTCGAGTGGACTCTCGTGACGAACGCGTTCAGGTACCTGCATACCGAACAAAGGAAGCATCAGCTCCGCGCACTGGTTCTCCTCAAGTGCGACGGCAATCTCCGGATGAGAGTGGTAGCACGGAGAGCAGCTCGCTTGTACACAACGGATCATCGTCGAAGCAGTTCAAGCGCTTGAGAAAGCGGCAGGCACCAGATGACGGGAGCGACAGCGATGACGTCGATGCAGTGTTACTGAAGGTGTCGCGCTCTTCAACACCGGACTCCAACTCGTCATCGGGATCAAGAACACCGCTCGTGACAGTCATCGACGAAGAAGACGAGGCAGCAGAGGAGAATACTGCGAAGAGTACTCCGGCGGTAATCGGCGACATTCGTTGTTCGTGTGGCGCAGACTCGGTTGGGACGTACGCCGGCAAGTGGCTTCACTGCTGGAACGACGAGTGCGGGATCTGGGAGCACGCTGATTGTGTCGGGTTGCTCTCCACTGACGACCTCGCGTCGCGCTACATATGCTCGAACTGCGATCCGGTAACGAGTCGAACTCGTCAAGCGGCAGCGAAGCGGCGACTCGTGGATTGGTTGTTCCAGTGCTGCGAGAGTAAGAACTCGGTACAGTTGCTCAAGCTGCTACGCGCGAACCCGAGTCAAGAGAGTACGGGCGGATGGCGAAGCCCAAAGAAGCAGAACACGACGTTGCTGATGAAAGCGGCGCGCGCTGGGATGCTGCAATGCGTGCAGTACTTGGTGCACGTTGCAAAGGTCGACGTCTTCGCGACGGATTCCACAAGCTTCAACGTGCTTCACCACGCTGTGCTCGGTGGCAAACGACGGTGTGTGCAGTACCTTCTGAACCAGGAGCCGAAGTTGCTGCACCACCAAGACAAGAAGGGACGCACTCCGTTTCACATGTTGCTCGAGTCCGCGGCGCTGAACGACATTTGCTTGGAGCTGCTGGTGAAGGACGGAAATTTGGCAGTCGTCGGCGACTTTGAAGCGAACTCTCCGATTCATTACGCGTGCCGAGCAATCACCCCCGTGACAGTCAAGATTTTTCGGATACTCTTGCAAGTCCAGCCGATGACACTGCACGAGAAGTCAAGCAACGGGCATTCACCGTTTCTGTTGCTGTGCAAAGCAGACGGAGACAAGGTCAGTCAGTCCAGGTCGGCAGGGCTTGTGAAGGAGGTGGTCAAGATGATGCTTGACATCGACGTGCTCGGGATGTTCTTCAACACTCGCACATCCAGCGGATGGACGGGGCTCCACTTCGCTGCAGCAGCGGGAAACCACGAGCTCGTCTCGTTCTTGGCTCGCTGCGAGTTCATGGACATTCACGCGGCTACGACTGATTCTTCAGAGACCGCACTTCACGTTGCTGCAAGATCCGATTGCGCGCTGTGTGTTCGCGAGCTGCTCCGAGCGGGATCGAGGGAAAATGCGAAGGACGCGCAGGGCTGGATTCCAATGCTGCACGCAAAGAGTGCTGCGTGTCTCCAGGAGTTCCTTCCGTACAAGCTCACGAAGCAGATCTCAAGGCTGAACCGCATGTCTGCGAAGTTCCAGCAACAAGATGTGGTGCGGCAGTGGCAGCGACGGATCGTGTTGGACCCGACATGCTTCGATATGCTGAACGACTGGTGTCAGTGCGACCTGGAGCGGATCGGGCGGATGGATGGGGTTTTCCTCAAGAGCCCGTTCATGCTGCGCCTCGACAACAAGCTGGACTACTTGCACAAGTTGGCTTTCCCGGCGCTGCGAGCACGACAACTCAGTCTTACCAGCAAGGCAATTGAGGATGCTGACATCGACTCGTCCCCGGTGGCAGAAGTGGACAAGGAACCTCGCAAGGGACTTCGGTTCGTGTTCTCGAGCTCGCGGGAGTCTTGCTGGAAGCAGTTCGTCGAGATGGCGAAGCACTTGGAGCCTGAAGCCTTTCGCTCACCGATGCAGTTCACGAACGATGTCAGTGGGAGCGGTGACAACGATGATGATATCAGCCTCAAGTTCATGCTGATCCGCATGGTCGGCGGTCTGTCTGCCACAGCACCGGGCTTTCTACTTCATCGTACGGGCGTGCCTACGGAAAGCTCCTCGCACCCACGGCATTCGGAGCAGGAGCAACGGGAGAAGCTGCTGGACTTTTATTTATTGGGCGAGCTCGTCGCGCATCTGGTGCTCTACGGAGTTTCCCTGAGTGGGATCCTGAACTTCAGCCCCTCGTTCCTCCGCTGTGTATTCAGACATCACGTGACGACGAGGAACGGTTGGGAGGAGGAGAGTGCAGACGGCTCAAGCTGGAGTTTGTTCGGGCGAAGCTTCGCCGGTGGCTTTGATCACGTTGCTCCATCAGTCTTGAAAGTGCTTCACCCTGAAGAGTTCCGCGTTCTCCTCCACGGTCGAACGAACTTGCTAGATGCGCGCACCGTGAACTGGGAGAAAGCATTGGACTGGACTGCCACCGGATGTGATGCAGGCGCAGAGATGCGGTCTTGGTGGTCGCGACTTCTCTTGGAGCTCGGGGTCGAGGAGCAGCAGTTGGTTCTGCTCATGCTGGCGGGCTCGATCCCTGTGGCAAAGCAGATGCTATTTCTCGAACACAAGGGTGGCAGTTCGACGATGCAGGCGTCGAGGAACCGAGTCCGGGTTGTGTGGTTTTCGCGTCCAGAAGTCGAGGAAGGTGCTCCGCTCCTCGATGAAGTCGACGACTCTGGCGCCAACTCGGACGCGCTGATGCCGTTCATCGACCATGCGAATCATGCGTTCAGCTTGCCGCGGTACTCCAGCTACACAGCCTTCAAGACCGCGTTGCTGCGCTTCTTGCGCCACTCCGACCAAGCGTTCCATCGGCGATAAGCGAGGAGAACGGTTGCTAAGGAACCAGTAGGAAGAGATACTCTTGTAAAAGCGGCACCACTTGAATCTCGAGAAGATCTGCGAATGCTTCCTCGATGTCGTCTTTCGTTGTCGTGGCCTCCAACTCGTCTGAGCGGAAGTGAAAGAGTGCTGCAGCGAAGATCGCCACTAACTCGAGCGAGTCGAACCCGACGATTCGATCCCAAAGCAACAGCACCTGGTGGATTTCGAGCACGCCCGAGAACGCTCCTTGTATCCACGGGAATGCGATGTCGAGCGGCCGGATGCCGATGCAGATGAGATGGAATACCGTCGAGGCGCTCGACCTTAAGACCAGTTCCTCGAACAGCTTGCAAAGCCCGAGGATCGTTGACTTGTCGGTGCGAATCGCGTTGAGTTTGCTCCAGTACCGCACGTACATTTCTCGAAAGACGTGGTAGGTCTCGACGGGCTCGTCGAAGACGTAGGCGAGTGGGGCAGCGTACATCACTAAGCCGCCAAACGGTAGGACGCCGTTCGGGGGAATGACTGCGTCGTGCTCGACAATGGATCCGTCGCCAGCTCCCGGTGCTCGAACCGAGCCATTCACTTGGACTGCATGTTGCTGCACAAAGGAATCACGTGTAAACGCCATGATGACGCTTTCGAGGTGGTCTTGGAAGACAAAGTAGTCGGAGCTGTCAAACGCCTGCTGGAGGTCGAGGAGGTACATGTCGTCCGTGAGGTACTTCCAGTTCGCGACTTGAGCGAGCAAGTCTTGAAAATACTGCTTCGACTCCGCCGTGCAGTGTTGACCCAGCGCTTGACTCCAGATCTGACGAAACAAGCACCACCCTTATAAGCAGCTCGACAGAGCGCGGCGTCGAGAGACTTGAAAGCAAGAGAGCGCACCCGCGGACGCAAACTGGCTGGACAACCCGTCTTCGCATACTGGCGAGCCATCGACACGCTTTGGTGCGCGAGCACGAGGTCGCCCACTCGGTGTTTCTCGAACAAGAACCCGTGCCGCTCAGCTGAGAAGAGCTCGTCGAGACCAATCTGCCCAAAGATGGGTGAGAGCTCCGAGAAGACGCGGCGGAACTCCTGGAGCGGCGGCATGTAGAGTTGGAGCTGGATCGATCCTGCAACTGAAGGCGTCAGTTCTCGGGAGAGCGCTTATCACGAGTACGTTGCGTACCCCAGAACTCCTGTGCGCTTCTTGTGGAGTCCATTGGTGAAGCACGGTTATCGTTCTTGATGGCTTGGAGGGCGTGGAGCAAGTCGCTTCTACGAGTACGCTTGTCAGTTCTGTGTGCGAGATGCCGATCAAGACCAGCGAACGCACCCGTCGTAGAGGAAGCGAGCTGCGTCAAGCCGTTGAGGCTGTACGCCTTTCGGGATCTCGTTCAGCGTCGCCTGATCACTCAGCTGAGACGGCACTGCTAAAGAAGTTGCGAATCCCTCCGCTGCCTCGACAAGTGGCCGGCCGATCTCCGCCGCGAACCGCAGCATTTCATCCCGCGTGATCGCCTCCCAGTGCGCTTGAGCGTGGAGAACCACGTCGAGCGCACAGCTACTGGAGCTCCGCAGATCGGGGACGGGAAAGGATTCGCCATGCTCGACCTGCTTGTCGGACGCCGCGACCGTTGTCTGCGCTGCGGCGTAATGTAGCTCAATGACGACGCGCTTGAGCGCGCTCACGAACCCAAGCTTTTCTAGCACGCCGAAGAGTGTCGGGTTTTCTGACAACGAATGTCCACGCGTGGACTGGAGCTGCTCGAGCGAGTACTCGTGTCCAGCGAGCTCGCTCTTCACCGCGAGTTTCCACTCGCCCACTTGGTCGAGCGCCGCGAGCTGATCGGTCAAAAACGCCACCTTGTCCTCGAAGCTTGTGCTGGAGCCATAGCGTACGAGGGTAGCTGACGAAGTCGCTGCTGTTGCTGCTGTTGGGTGGCCGTCGCGACCTCCAGCCGCTGCCATCTTCCTGCTCGCTCGCTCGCCACGACTCGCCACCACCAAAAAGTGCCGCAAATACCAAACATCGTCAGGAAGGGTATCATTGATAGGAAGGCAGGACGTGTTCGCGCAGAGCTCGGAGCCCACGCTGTCCGCGCTGTTCTTGGTGCAAGACACTTGTGGTGCTTGGACCAAGCAGCTTGGCGCAATCGGCGCCAAGTGAGCCCATGTAAGACATCCTCGTCTTCCGCCGGCGTTACCGGAGAACTCACTCGCAGCAGCAGCGACGACTGATAAATTTCAAATTATATAAAACTTTAGATTTTGTTTTTAGACAATACAATTCCTCCAAGTCGCTCAACATCGAGGGAGACTGTTCGCCCCACTGTCGAGCGATTCCGAGCCAACACCTCATACAAAAAATAAATGAAGTCTGGACTCGAAGTCAAGCGACATTGAGGCAAAAGACTGCCTCAACGTCGCTCGACTTCGAGGCAACACTGAATACAAAAGCCAAATGAAGTCTGACCTCGAAGTCGCTCGACATTGAGGCAACCCGTGCACACTTTTTTCGCAACACGCTGTCCATTCTTTGATCAACAGTGTCATGTGAAACAGTGGCTCTTCGTTCAAAGGACGCAACTTTTCGTACAGAGAACGTGCCCCTTTGTGACGACCTTTCGATTCGCACTGCGACTCGTCCCATTTAATGCGAAGATCTCACAGACCACCAAATGACGCGTCTCTTGGTGATGTCATGAAAAGATCGCACAGACGGCAAAGGCCGCGTCCTTTGATGAACGAACACGATCTGCTAGCGCCAAAAGTACGCAACACCGCGCTCTCCTGTTTGGCCGCGCTCCGAATGCAACCACTTTCAAGTCCACCCGGGACAAGCACAACCACGACAAGCACAACCGCCGCAAGAGCAAGGACAAAGATCGGCCGGGATGAACCCACCGGAATGGTTCGACGCTGACGTCGCTCGGCAATTCTGGTGACCTGATCGGCACCGGTTCTGCAGCACTACTCAGCCGATCAAGACGCGGCAACAGCACATTGACCAAGCGCGTCATCACACCGAAAGTCGACAGGTCCGACGCCGCCGCAAGAAACACAAGCGTGGCCGACGCGGCAGAAGATCGCACCGTCTACGTCAACTGAAGGGACAAGAAACTCCAAGGGTCGTGTCGAACAGCTTGCTGACTTCGTGGTTCAGTCTGCGCAACGAGCTGACGTCGGACACAGACAACACATGGAGACAGGCGGTGGACACAGCCGTCCAAGCTGCTCGCCGTCTCGAAGCAGCGACGGCGTATCCATCAACCCTTTCCGCTGCTCCTGACTCATGTGAAATAGTGGCTCTCTTTTCTGGCCGGGTGCGTGCGTCCTCGCTTGAGCGGAGAGAGCCACAGACTAGGCTCCTCCGGCTCGGGTCAGTACCTCACAGTTGCGATCCCTTACGCCCTTTGGATCGGAAGGTGGCCTGGGGCAAACGCCGACAGCCGACCAACTCAAGTCCGGGGTTCGCTTGGGACGCCACTCGTGTAGGTGACCTTGGGCGCGCACACACACAGGTATGCAGGCACACAAAGTCGGGTGGGTCTCGGGAGACCCGGCTGGGGCTGAATACACTCGTCGATGCTGGGGCGCCCCTGGCCTCCAACAGACACACGGTCGACGACCCGGCTTCTAGCAGCGCGGCCGGACCTCTTGGTCGACACCTAGCAACTTGTGCGTAGGCGGACCTGGGGTTTGGTAATGCGGAGGGACCTC
>JAASGM010000046.1:0-47340 GCA_023334215.1 Globisporangium cystogenes | reverse complement strand
TCCGCAGGACAAGTTCAAGGCGATGATGGAGACCGCGGGCTTCAAGCGCGCGACGTACACCAACTACACCCACGGCGTCGTCGCGCTACACTCGGGTTTCAAGTTTTAGAGCCACCCGGCGGCGACGAGCAGCCACCCAGCTAAGGTTGCGCTTCCCTCTCCCGTGCTGTGGTGTCGTCGTTTCTGGAGTCGACGAACATCACCTAACAGCCATAGAAAGGGTGACCACGCGCTTTCGACACCGAGCGCTTGTGGGTTTGGTCGCGTCCACTGCATGCTTTTCACCTGCTGGCTTTGAGTCTCCAGAGTGAGCGTGGGGAGCGCACTCGCGGTCTGCTGTCAGTTGACTGAGGTCTGTTGTCTGGTGTGCCAACTTCTGAAGTTTGGTGGTGGTGGGTTCTGGTGGTAAAGATCCAAGCAGCGTGTTTGCGCATCTGATTGTCAGCATCGGCTCGGCGTCCGCTATTGTTTCACCCGCCTCGTGCCGCGACCTCCGTCCTTCCCTCCCGTGCGCTTCCATTCTCCGTCATCATTCGCCTATCACCCGCCAAGCGCGCAAGAGCTCCGAGTCGCCTCCTCCTCCTCCTCCTCCAGACCTTCGCGATGCTGCTCGCGTCGCTGCGCCGCGCCGCCCGCTCGCAGCCGCCGAGGCCGACGACCGCGCGCGCCGCGTCGTCGCTCATGTCGGACGTCCACGGCACGACGCACGGCAAGAAGCACTGGAAGAACAAGCCGCTCTTCCGCCGCGAGGGCGACAAGAAGTTCCGCAACGGCCAGGAGGCCGCCGACATGCTGTGCGTGCGCGCGCTGCTCTGTAGACGGACGGACCGAGTGAACTGACGTGCTGTCGATGCCGATGCCGAACGCAGGACGGAGGAGGCGCAGCGCCGCGACCCGTACCAGGTGCGTCCGCCCTGTGGCTGTCAGTCTGCTCTTCAGTGTGCAAATGCGACTGACGCAGCTCGTTCGCTCTTGCTGCTTCTCCTTCAGGCGGAGTGCGTGCTACACGATCCGACTCCCTAACTGCGTATGATAGCAACCACTACTTACACTCTGGTGCTGGGCTGCTGACAGGTTCCTGCAGGCGGTGACCAGCTTCGTCAACTCGGTGGTGCCGGTCTTCGACCGCTACCCCAAGTACGCGTGGGTCATGAAGACGCTCATGGAGCCGGAGCGCGTCATCCAGGTGGACCTCCTGTGCCTACTCCTTGGAAGTGCACGGGAACTGTTCAACTAACTTCGCTGTCCCCCCCCCTGGTGACTCAGTTCCGTGTCCCATGGATCGACGACACGGGCAACAGCCGCGTGAACCGCGGCTTCCGCGTGCAGTTCTCGAGCGCGCTCGGCCCGTACATGGGCGGTGTCCGCTTCCACCCGCAGACGAATCACGGCACGGCCAAGTTCCTGGCGTTCGAGACCGTGTTCCGCAACGCGCTCGCGGGGCCGTTTGGGAGTGCGCACGGCGGCTCGGACTTCAACCCTGTCGACAAGAGCGAGGCGGAAGTGATGCGCTTTTGCCAGAGCTACATGACGGAACTGGCGAACTACATCGGCCCGCACACGGACATCCCGACGGCTGGCGTCGGCGTCGGACCGAAGGAGATTGGCTACATGTTCGGCCAGTACAAGCGCCTGCGCCAGCTCCACCCCGCCGGCACGGAGGGCATCCTCAGTGGCGGCCAGTACTACTACCCGCAAGTAACGGGCTTCGGCATTGTGCACTTTGCGAGCCGCATCCTCGAGTCGCGCGGCGACTCGCTCAAGGGCAAGCGCTGCTTGATCTCCGGCAGCGGCACGGTCGCGATCAGCGTCGCGGAAAAGCTGCTGGACCTCGGCGCGATCCCGATCGGCATGAGCGACTACTTTGGCTACGTGATCGAGCCGGAAGGGTTCACGATGAAGAACGTACAGGAGCTGAAGCGCATCAAGGCGGAGCGCAGCGCGCGCATCGGCGCGTACATCATGTCGTCCACGACTGCGCTGTACCACCCGTCCGAAGAGGGCAGTGTCTGGGACACCGCGTGCGACTACGCGTTCCCGTGCGCGATCCAGAACGACATTGACGGCGACGCGGTCAAGAAACTGGTCAAGAACGGCTGCAAGGGGATCTTCGAAGGCGCCAATCTTCCGTGTAACGACGACGTGCGTGTTTGCGCCTGTGCGGACGACGGGGCTGATGTGTGTATGTGCCAACATCCGCTGACAATCACCTCGTTGGTTGTTTGGCATTGCTCGTGTGCAGGCGATCGAGCTCATCAAGCAGAACAGCCTCGCATTCGGTCCGAACAAGGCGTCGAACAGCGGATCGGTGCGTCGTTTGCTCCCATGAACGTGGTTGGCGAGGCATTGTGAGGTGCCGACACTCGACTCACACTTGTTGCGTGTTGCCAACGCGCAGTTCGCGTTGGCGACGAAGGGTCTTGGCACGACGGAGCTCACGGAGGAACAACTGAACGCGATTGTGAAGGGTGCGTCTAGCTATTACCATACGCGTGCGTGCCACACAAGTTGAGGGTCATGTAGACTGAACTCTTGTGATCTCTATGACCATGTGTGTCCCTACAGAGTACATGTACGCTTTGCACGACCGCATCGCTGCGACGGCGGAAGAGTTCAACGTTCCGGGCGACCTGCACGTCGGCGCCAACATCACGGGCTTCCTCAGCGTCGCGCAGGCGATGTTCCGCCAGGGCGTGGTGTAGATGTCGGGTCACTTATGGGGAGGCTCAAGGCAGTGTGGTTCAGCTGAGAGAGAGGCACAGAGCATGAAGTTGATCGTCTTGGTCGTGCTGACGAGTGTCTGGTGCACCTCCACCGCAAACGGCGTGCAGATCGACTTGTACTCGGCCTTCCAGTCGACCGAGAGAAGCTGTACACTTGCGATTGTGCACACACACTGAAACGTGTCTGAAACGTCCTTCGATAATCGCTCTCGGCTGTTCCTTCAGCAGAATCACATGCCCCAGGCATGTGACTCTCCCGTCGAGCGCCGTGTTCGCCAAGCCACCGGCTTCATTCTGCATTCTGCCGCGCAGTGCCCCACCAAGCTCCAAGACCGACCGAACGCATGGTCTCCACGTCACTGCTCGTCGCGCTTTTGGCGGCGACACTTGCTGCTGTTCGCGCTGTGGACTCCACGACCGCAACGAACTGCACGGGCGCGACAGAGCTGAGCGCCACGTCTGCGACGCAATGGCAGGCTACGTGCTCCAGCGACCCGACGCTCACGACTATGTTCGATCCGGTGCTGCTCACGACGATCACGGCGGGCAAGAGCGCGACAGTGGAGCTCACGCCCAAGACGGCGCCGCAGCCGACCCAAGTTCAGCTGCCGGCGTCGTTCGCAAAGATCGGAGCGCTCGAGTCGACTGCAGTCGTTCAGCTGTACGTGCACCTCTTCGTGTCATTCTCAGTCTCTCGTCATCGCTGACAGACCGGCTTGTGAGCAGCGACATCCAGCGCAGCCTGGCGCTGAAGGGCCGATCGCGGCTCGCGATCGACGCGAGCGCGTTCGCCAAGATGAAGGGGCTTCGGAAGCTGTGCGTCCTCTTCACGTTGTTTTTGTTGCTCGTGTGTGTGTGTGTGCGCCTCCTGGACGACACTGACCATGCAAGCTGCGTGCGTGTGGGCGTGCGTAGCACACTGGGCGGCTTCAACGTCACGCTTGACGACGCTGAGTGGGTCCTCCCCGGATCACTCAACGAGCTGTCGATCAATCGCTGTGGTCTCGGGAAGTTCAAGGTGAAGGTCGCGAGCGGCACGTTCAACCTGACGCGCGTGTGAGTGTGCGGCGTTGACCTAGATGTCAACGAAGAGCAGAGACCGACTGAACCTGTGCACTGCGTCGGATGCTTCAGCGATCTCTCGTACAGCGACCTCTCGGAGCTCCCGGACTTCATCTTCACGACCAAGTCGTTCCAGTGGTACGTGCCAAGTCGAGAGGACGCTGACGATGTCGACTCGGGAAGTCACTGACAGCCTGTTGTATGGCCCAGGGTCAATCTGATGGGCATCGAGTTCCCGCCTCAGCGGATCAGCCTGCGCCGGTACACCCGGCTGCTCCGGTTGCTCACCGCCACAAAGGTGCAGCTCGGGTCGGTTGCAGACTACACGGGCGAGTGCAGCGGCGGCGAGAAGAAGACCGTGAAGAGCATCAAGACGTTCCTGCTCTGCGTCGTCAAGGAGGCGGAGGATGACGACCAAGTTGTCACCGACGACGGCGACGCTGTGAACAATGTCGTCTCGAGCCAGACGACCGTGACGAACTCGCCCAGCAGCACCAGCTCCGCCTCGAACGTCGTCGCGAGTCCATCAACGCCAGCTCCGACCACGAGCGCTGCTGTTCGGTCGAGCGAGATGCTCGCCGCTGTTGCGGTCTCGTTCGCGCTCTCGTTCGTGCTCTTCGCGTGAGCCAACTTCTGTTCGTGTTGCATACAGTTGATCATGTGTGTGTATGCCATCGCTCTTGATGAAGTACCTACCGTCCGGAACTCTATCAAGTGGCAGTCCCACGATCCTCCTCCCCCACCACGTCGACGGACGAAGATCATCTCGGGCGTGCCATCAGCTAGAGCTGGGGCAGAGGAGTGTGACTGGCGCTTCTCAAAGCAACTCAATCAACCCTGTCGAAAGGTCATTCCACAGAAACTAGTCAGATCATCGGGAGACCTCGTGGAAGAAGTGCAGAGGTGGTGTACTGAGTCATGCTGAAGGTGAAGGCGAGAGCTGTTGCTCTCGAGAGAACAAGGAAGGAAGGAGCGTTCTTCGCGTGCGCGGTCGCCGACTCGCTCGCCTCGAAAAGACTTTTGTTCGCGCAGACGCACACGCAAATTCGCTGCGTCCGACCGAAGCGATGTGCCACGCACGCCTCCTTCTCCACCGAGCGATCGCTGTCACCGTGATGCTCTCGAGCGTGTTCGCGCGCGAACTCGTGTGCGACCGAGTGGCGCTCGCGTCCGAGGCGACGTCGAACGAGTGGAGTGTGTTCTGCGACGACTCTCCGTCCGCACCAGCGCTAACGTTCGATCCGAGCCACGTCCGGGGCTTCTTCCTTGACGCGGGTCGCTCGGTCGCGCTACAATCGGATGCTCCGACCCGCGTCTCGCTCTCGTCCGCCTTCCGCCGCGTCCAGGACCTCGTGTCTTCTAAAGTCGCAGTCTTGTAAGTCGCTGCTCACTTGATGATCAGCGCGGCCCGAGTCTGGACGATTGAAGACTGACGAACTCGTTCTTTGCTCGCTTGACACGACAGCTCGCTGGCGTCGGCGCCGCAGTGGGTCCACCCGACGCAAGTCTCAATCTCCGCCACCGCGTTCGCCAAACTCTCGGCACTCGAAACCTTGTGCGTCCCGCTGCTGAGCGCGATCGCGCACTGCTTTGGGAGACTGTTAGTGTTGCTCACACTCCATCGCGCTGTTGTCCTCCAGGGAGCTGCACGACATCCCCGTATCCGGTCATGAACTCCACCTCGTGCTGCCTGCGTCGATCAAGCGAATGTTCGTGACACTAGCTTCATGACGACGGCTGCGGCTCCTCTCAGCGCTGGTCGGCTAACTGCGTTTGTGCACCTCCACGCCTGCCAGATCGATCGTCGGATGTGCGCTGCGCCGTGTATCGATCGAGCTCTCCGACGGATCCCCGCTCTCGTCGTCGAAGATCACGCACATGTACGGCGACCGCGCATTCGGCACGCGATTCGGATCGCATCGCAGTCCACTGACACCTCTTGATGATGGCACTGTGTTCCTACTGCGCAGAGACCTCCACTCAAACGCGCTCGCGGAGATCCCAAGCTTCTTCTACTCGCTGCCCAGCACTATCGACAAGTACGTTCCCGACCTCTCGTGTCCTTGCAGATGTCACGTGCTCACCACACTCGTTGGTTCTGTAGTCTCGACATTCGACTCAACGCCTTTCAGCGCATCGACGTGTCTGCGTCCCAGGAGCCCACGCTCTCTCGGTGGATGAAGACCGGGTCGTTACAACTCGACAACGTCACCCCAGGTGGCGCCGGGTGTGCAGACAACGCGGCGCCGCGTCGCATCCAGGGGCTCTCGCAAACGTTCTCTGTCTGCTTGCGCAGCTCCAGCTCTGCGGCGAACGAAGACAACGTGCTTCCGGGCACCGTCGTGCCGAGCGTCCTGGACGCCAACACTGGTACTGCTGCTGCCGACGCTACCAAGAACGACAACGCAACAGCTCAAGGAACGAAGATCGTCGATGACCGAGTGACATACACCGCCACTGCAACTCCGAGCAGCAGCAGCAGCAGCTCACAAGCACCACGATTTCCTTCTCGATTCGAT
Source organism: Globisporangium cystogenes (assembly GCA_023334215.1). Taxonomy (NCBI): domain Eukaryota; phylum Oomycota; class Peronosporomycetes; order Pythiales; family Pythiaceae; genus Globisporangium; species Globisporangium cystogenes. The sequence continues at coordinate 41,036 of JAASGM010000046.1, read as the reverse complement.
GAGCATGAGTCGATGACTCCAGCATCACTGCGAACACCGTCGCCGCCTCCAACACCTGCAGAGACGGAAGCGAACACTGACGACGACGACGACGACGACGCATCTGCCACGACCAAGAACGGAGTCGGCGAGCGAGACTCGTCGTTCCCGGTCGTCATAACGATCTCGCTCTCGTGTGGCGCTCTTATCGCGCTCACGGTCGGGCTCTTCGTCGTCCGGCGCCGCCGATCCCAGCAGCGTGCCTCGATGAGCCCGTCCGACAGTATCGAGAAGCCACTTCGACCGCTCGGATCGCTCGGTTCATTCTGGACGTCCAGTCGCTCGCAGGAGATCATGCTCTTCGCAAGCCGCAGACACCAGCGTTCCCGAGAGTCTGCGCCGACCGAGTGCTCGATGGCAACGCCGCCGCCCGAGTTGCGCATGACTGTGGACTCGGTCTCGCTCTGCAGTTCTGGAAGCGCCACCGCACTGGCAACACCAACCCGCATGTCGGAGTTGGCTTCGCAGAAAGACAGCTTCGATGGGTTCGGTTCGCCGAGCGAACTTGCCCCAGCTGCCGGGAACTTCGCTATGAGCAAGAGCTTGCAGTCCCTCACGGGAGTTGCGGACTGCTCGGTCGAAGATTCAGGTGACAACTCCGTCGAGGATCGCGAAGCCGCGCGCAAGACGCTCCGAGCGATGCTAGAGACGCTCCTGAAGGACGAGAGTCGCAGCGTCACGATCAACGGCAAAGCGTACCAGTGCTTCGGCACGGTGGACGAGACCCGGTACAGCTTCATCGTCAAGTGCCGGCCTGCGAGCGATGCTTCGACGAGGCTCTGGCTCAAGATCTTTGTCGAGCACGATGCAATCTACGCCGCGAAGGAGCTCCGCGTCCTGCAGCTGCTACAGCGCGACACGAACTGCGCTGCTTTCGTGCCGCAGCTCATCGATTCACAGACACACAAGAAGCTCCGAGGCGTCAAGTGCTCCGTGCTGATCACGGAAATGGGCACGTCGACCAGCTTCCTGCACGTCGTGCGCGGGAACGTCGACAAGGCTTCCCAGTTCTCTGTCGTGCATCAGCTCAGCCGTGTCGTGCAGGCGCTCAAGTGCCTCCACACCCACCGCTTCATCCACGGAGGGCTGAACATGGAAAGTGTCATCGTGTACGGCGACGACGCACTCAAGTTCCGCGATCTCGAGCACGCGACGCGATTCAAGGGCGATGTGCCCAACTACTCGCTGGCGTCGCTGGAGTTCGTACCGCCCGAGATGGCGCGCAACATTCTGTGCAGTGGCCTCTTCGACGGATCGGAAGGCAGTATCAGTGCGGAGCCGCTCACGGCGTCGTACGCGTTCGACATCTGGAGTCTCGGCGTGCTCATTCTCAAGGTCTACGCGACGGGCAAGCGTCTGGACGAGTTCACCGGCTGCGAGAAGCCCGCTGACTTGCTTGAGCGCCTCGCGCAGCCGCACTTCCACTTCGAGCGCTCGATCGATCTGTACGTGCCGCACGACGAAGTCAAGGATCTCGTGCGCCAGTGTCTGCAGAGCGAGCCGAGCTTCCGGCCGCGCATTGACGCAGTGCTGCGGCACCCGGTGTTCCAAGCCTACGAGCACGAGCGGACGCTCCAACGCACACGCTCGACTGGGGTAGTGACAACGGCGAGCGGGCGAAATGTTCGCGTCGCGAAGGTGGAGGAGTCCTGCCCGCCAAGTCTGTGGCTCTTCCTTCCGCCCGAGGAGATCGGACTCGACCGCAGTCTGTCCGTCGACGATTGGATCGTGCAGATTGAGCAGCTGCTTCACAAGCGGAAGCTTGGAGACCCGGAGCTCATGTTCCCGCTGCTCTTCCTGTGCGAGACTACTGCGGGTCTTCAGCGATCATGCCAGTCTGTCGGAGTGTACAAGTCGCGCGTGTCCGCTCCGCTGTCGCTGCTGTCGCTCGTCGTGCCGCTCGTGCAGGAGACCACAATGCTCTTGGAGGCGAGGGCTGCGCTCTCCGGGCATCACATCGCGGACGTGAGTGGTCTGGGCAAGCGCCACTGGGCGGAGCTCACGAGCTTTTACCGCGCGCTCGAGAAGATGCTGCTGGCGCCGGTGAGCTCCTTCACGCTGATGGTTCTCTCACCGCTGCAGGAGCTGCTAGCGGACGGCGAGCGCGCCAACGCGCAGCAGGTGCTGGACGAGGTCGCCTGCCTTGTGTTCAGTCTCGAGAAGCGTGAGCACGTGAAGAGTTTGCTCGAGATCGTGGCAGCGACCGGCACCAGCAACCGCATCCACGGCATGAGTGGCAAGGACTGGGCGGCGCTGCGCAAGTGCGAGGTCGAGAGCGACGCCCCCGCCGCCGCTACCATGGACACCGCGCGGTGGCTCTGTCGCGACCATGTGCCGTGAACCTTCGTGTGCATGTTGCATGTTTCGTGTGTCAGCGTTCAGGTGTTCAGGTGTTCAGGTGTTCAGGTGTTCAGCGCGTAGAAGTCGAAGCTGCTTGTCGTGCATCTTCATATGATCTCACGTTCCCAACATCGTTCGCCAGCTTCATGGACAAACAACCAGGAGAGCTGCGGTGGATGGATGAATGGCGTTTGCATAGTGGACACAGAGTTACGTGACAAGGTGGTGGCGGCGCTCACTCTCCTTCTCTCGAAGACGAACGAGCTTACGCGGCGCTCAGCAGCGCGTTCGGGTCCTCGTTCGTCTTCTTCGGCTTGATATTCACGACCGTCTTGCCGCAGACGCTGTAGCGGTAGCCCGGCGCGAAGCGGTCCGCCGGGTTCGTGCGCACGAGGAAGATGATGAAGAAGCCGATGATGACCACGATGAAGATCTTGTTGATGTTGGAGATGTACGCCTCCGCGATCGTCTCGCCCAGCTTGATGGCGTTGCGGTACGCGTCGTTGAACGTGATGCCGCCCACGACGCCGCCGATCGACCACGCCGTGAGGATCAGCCCGTGCATCGCACCAATGTTAAACGCGCCGAACATGTCCGTGAGGAAGCACGGGATCATGCCGAAGCCGCCGCCGTAGCTCGCCGTCAGGATGAAGACCTCGATGACGAACAGCGTGTACTTCTCGTTGCGGATGAGGTACGGCAGCGTGCCGACGATGATCACCTGCGTCGTCAGCGTGTAGTGGTAGATCATCTTGCGGCCGGTCGCCGGCTCCATCTTGAGCAAGCGCACGATGCCGTCCGAGATGGCCGGGAGCACGAGGCGCCCGAAGCAGTTGAACACGCCGTTGATCGACACGATGTCGGCTCCCTGGTCCGCCGTCTTGCCGAACAGGTCCATGCACATGCTCGAGAGCTTCGAGAGCACGATGAGCCCGAAGAGCTGGTTCGCGAAGAACATCACGTACATGAACGCGAAGTCGATCGTCTTGATCGCACCGATGAGCGTGAGGTTCTTCACGTGGTTCGGCCCGCCCGACGTCGGCTCGAGCGTCTCGTGCACGTCCACCGCCGACGGCGTGCGGATCGACTCGTACTCGTGCGACGACATGACGCTGAGCTTCTCGCCGCGAAGTTCGGCTTCCTCCGCCTCCTTCACCGCTTCGCCGTGGATGTTGAGTCCGCCGACCGTGAACTCGTGGTGCGGCGTGCGCAGCACGATCGCGCACACGTACATCGTCGTGCACATCGAAAAACCGATGACCAGGAACGTCGACGAGAGCCCCACCGCATTGATGATCGGCAGGTACGCCTTGCCCCAGACGACCGAGCCGGCGCCGTAGCCGCCGACAGCGAAGCCCGCCGCCGTGCCGCGGTAGTCCGGGAACCACTTCTGCAGCGCCGACACCGGCGAGATGTAGCACAGACCCATGCCGAAGCCGCAGAAGACGCCGTAGCCGATGTAGATGCCAGCGATGGCCTTGTAGTGCAGCGAGATCGCGACGATGATGTTGCCGATGAGGAAGGCGCTGGTGCCGAGCAGCACGCCAGCGCGCGGGCCGTTGCGCTCGATCCACGGCCCCATGATCGCGGTCGTAGTGCCGAAGACGCCCACGGCCGTGTAGAACGCGTTCACGGCCTTCTCGGCCTTGTCATTGTTGAACACGTGCTTGTCGATGGGCTTGTTGAAGACCGACCACGAGTACAGCGAACCGATGCAGAACTGCACGAGGAAGGCCGCGAAGAAAAGGTACCAGCGTGAGAACTTGATGCCGCTGAAGTACCAGTAGCGGTTCTTGCCGAAGAAGAACGTGATCAGGTGGTCCTCGGCCTCGTCCTGCTCGGCCGTGCGGTGCTTAGGAGGGACGGTCCAGTGCTTGACCACGCGGGCCTTCACTGTCTGCGTGCACGTCTTGTTGTCAGTCGGCGGTGGTGGGTGCTGGTCGTCCACGCCCATGTTGCGCGATGCTACGAGGTGCTCAGAGGTGGTTGGAAGGAAGCGAGAAGGCGGCAGGTGTGCGCGGCGCGAGGCGAGTTGGAGAATGAGGGTGCTGCTGTCGACACCAAGCCTTTCGCCTTCGTGAACACTTCCATGGGCTCCTTTGGGGAAGAAGGCAGGAAGGCAGACAGGAAGGATCGACGAGTTGTTGGGGTCGACATCGAGCACCAGCCCTTGTTGTGGTGGTACATCACGTGTTTAACGAAGTGTGTTTGCTTCAAGCTTGCGTTTCACAGGATTTTGAAGATCGGGTGCATAAACACACTTCCTGCAAGAGATCATACCCTTTGCAAGAGATGGTCAATGAAGAGTGAATGCATGGAGCCATTCTCTCATTAATCAAACCTTTATTATTTGCGCACATAAAACACATCCTTGTGCGCAAAGAACAGCTTGGAAGGACGCAAAAGGTGCAATTATGAATTAAAATGTGATGTTAGTTCATGAAACATGAAATTTAGGAAATCGATCGAGGTCTGCTTGGCACTTGCCAGACATTGCTCACGCCTTGCCACGTCGACTCCATTGATGGTCTCTCTCTAACTCTCTCTCTCTCTCTCTCTCTCTCTCTCTCTCTCTCTCTCTCTCTCGCTCTATCTATCTCTATCAATCTATCTATCTCGAGACCGCGCATCAGTCGCAGCTTACAGCGTCTCTCGACGTGCAACCGCGCTACCAGCGTTCGCGAGCGAACTACAAACTCTCGCTGACGCAAGACTTCGTCATCGCTCGTTGCTCGTCGGTTTTGGTCACTCGATCAAACGCAGCTAAGCCGCCTCGCAATCTTCAGAAACGCAGGAAGCCGCGCGTGCTCGAGTGCCAAGGCTAGCCAAGCCGCTCATGCGGCTTGCTGTTCAGAGGGCTCGCTCCACTCCAAACTGCTTCTCTGCTAGGTGTATGTCTCCAGGATTGTCGTTTCCCCTTCGCGATGGAAATGGCTTGGAAGGTAAGCCAGTGACACGAATCGACCTCGAAGATATGAGAAATCGTCTATGACAGACAACGTGAAGGAAGAATGTATCGATTTCAAACCGAACGACTCGAAGTGCAACCACATCGCGTAGGTAGTACTCGCGTTTCGAAACAGGAGATGCGCGCGCCTTGCGTGTCGTCCGAATGCTCGCTGAAACGCGTCCGCTCGCGCGCTCGCTTCAACCTTGCGTTCGCCTGGCTTGTGTTGGCTTCTTTTCCTCGACACGCTCAACGCAGGAACTTCCGGTGCGTGCGAGCGTGTCGCGCGAGCGATCATTTCCGCATTCGAGAGATACTGCCGCTGCTGCTACTGCTGCTGCAAGTGCTTCCTTGTCTGCTTCATGTGCTTTGTTCGTCTGCACGTTTGATAGTGTTCATGTGTGCTGCAGTGTACTTGAACGAATTAGGACATGGTGTCGGAGTGCACATATGTTCTGGTGCTGAGTTTTAATCTCCAGCGTCGTGACACGTGCAGACCTGCACACTGCAGCACCGCAAGCGTGCCGACCTGTTCAGACGAAGCCTGCGGCACGACGGCGCGGTCAAACTCGCACCAGCACCGGAATCGTACGCTCGAGCCCTTTCTTCTGCGCTCGACCTGCACGAACACAGAGCAAGTGCGCGCTTCCGACACCCGGCTACAGTGTAGCAGAGCGAGGAATGATTCGGCACGGGGTGCCAATCACGCGTCGTTAATCACAAGAGCGGTGCCATCTGCGGTGCCGTGCTGCTCGAGGTCTTCGCAAGAGGCAGGTCGATCGATTCACCAGTCGAAATCAGCACGAGACCACACGTACCGCATCGTGCACAACAGGTCCAACTCGCTTTCAGCAATGAGCGTGTCGCTATGAACTCGCGGACATTGGCGCGCGTGAGTCGAGTTTCGCGCAATGTGCATCCTTTTGCTGCGTCGTCTCGAGCTTGTACCTACAACCGAGCCGACTAGCGACACACGAGAGGAGGGAGACTCGGAGCGGATCTCTCGCGTTGCGTTCATCGTTCGTTTACATGCAACAGATCTCGACACGAGCCTCCCACTCCTGTCATGTGCATATCGTTGCAGATGACATCCGAGCAGATATGTCAGGCTGATCACGTGTCTCTCGGTCGCTGCCTTGCTTGACTCGTTGTTGGTCCGACTTGTTCCTGTCCTTCAACATCCACCGGTGACCGCGCAAACCTTTTGACCTCCACATCGTTCGTTGTTCAGGCGCGTGGCTAGATAGGCATGTGGTCCGCCCTGGCACGGTGTCCCCTCGGATCATTTCGTAGGATCTCTCGTCGAACGAGCATGGTCACCTCATTGACAGCAAGAAACACATGAAGTTGTTCATGATGTTGGCGAACGCCATCCGCCTTTCGTCGACTCCACGGACTTCTCTCACCTTGAACGAACTTGCATCGGCAACAAACAACTTTTCATCTCGGTTAATGGTGTTCCCGACGAAACAGTGTACAGAGACATCAAGAGGATCATCGAAAATGGTTGCTAGTGTATAGAATCGAACACACACACGCGCGCGAACCTCCAACGACACTGCTGCCATCGAAGTGGTTGGCACGCTCGACACCCGACCGCCTGCTTCCAGCTCGGAAAAACCGCCTCGCTTACGCAGCGCTCAGCAGCGCGTTCGGGTCCTCCTTCTTCTTCGGCTGGATGTGCACGATCTTCTTGCCGAAGATGCTGTAGCGGTAGCCCGGCGCGAAGCGGTCCGCCGGGTCCGTGCGCACGAAGAAGTTCAGGAAGAAGCCGATCACCAAGATGATGAAGATCTTGTTGATGTTGGAGATGTACGCCTCCGCCCGGGTCGTGCCGTCGGCCACCGCGCTGCGGAACGCGTTGTTGAACGTGATGCCGCCGCCAACTCCGCCGATCGACCACGCCGTGAGGATGATGCCGTGCATCGCACCGATGTTGTACGCGCCGAACATGTCCGTGAGGAAGCACGGAATGGTGCCGAAGCCGCCGCCGTAGCTCGCCGTCAGGATAAACGTCTCGATGCAGAACATCGTAAAGTTCTTGTGGCGGATGAGGTACGGCAGCGTGCCGACGATGATCATCTGCACGGTGAGCGAGTACCAGAAGATCATCTTGCGGCCGGTCGCCGGCTCGATCTTGAAGTACTTGATGACGGCGTCCGAGATCATCGGGAAGAGCAGGCGACCCACGCTGTTGAACGCGCCGTTGATCGACACGATGTCGGCAGCCTGGTCCGACGTCTTGCCAAAGATGTCCGAGCACATGCTCGAGATCTTGGACAGCACAACGAGGCCGAAAAGCTGACACGCGAAGAACATCAAGTACAGGAACTTGAAGTCGATCGTCTTGATCGCACCGATGAGCGTGAGCTTCTTCACATGGCTCGTCGCAGGCGTCGTCGGGTTGAGAGCCTCCTGCATGTCGTGCACCGACGGCGTTGTGATCGACTCGTACTCGTGCGACGACATGACGCTGAACTTCTCGCCGCGGCGCGAAGCCTCCTCCGCGTCACGCACCACCTCGCCGTGGATGTTGAGACCGCCAGCCGTGAACTCGTGGTGCGGCGAGCGCAACACGACCGAGCAGCAGTAGAGGATGAACGCCATGATGCCGCCCACGAGAATGAACGTCGACGACAGCCCCACCGCATTGATGATCGGCAGGTACGCCTTGCTCCACACAATCGAACCAGCACCGTAGCCGCCGACAGCGAAGCCCGCCGCCGTGCCGCGGTAGTCCGGGAACCACTTCTGCAGCGCCGACACCGGCGAGATGTAGCACAGACCCATGCCGAAGCCAGCCACGACTCCGTAGCCGAGGGTGACACCGATCATCGACTTGTAGTGCAGCGAAATGCCCGCAATCACGTAGCCGCAGAAGTACGCGGTCGTGCCGAGCAGCACGCCAGCGCGCGGGCCGTTGCGCTCGATCCACGGCCCCATGATCGCGGTCGTAGTGCCGAAGACGCCCACGGCCGTGTAGAACGCGTTCACGGCCTTCTCGGCCTTGTCATTGTTGTAGATCAGGGTGTCGATGGGCTTGTTGAAGACCGACCACGAGTACAGCGAGCCGATGCAGAACTGGATCAAGAACGCCGCGCAGAAGAGGTACCAGCGCGAGAACTTGATGCCGCTGTAGTACCAGTAGCGGTTCTTGCCGAGGTAGAACGCGAGCAGGTGGTCCTCGGCCTCGTCCTGCTCGGCCGTGCGGTGCTTAGGAGGGACGGTCCAGTGCTTGACCACGCGGGCCTTCACCTTCTGCGTGCACGTCTTGTTGCCAGTCGCCTGCGCCGCAGCGCTCGCAGCTGAAGCTCGTTCGTCCACGCCCATGGTGTTCCTTGGTTCGTCGAACGGCTGTCGGAGTGTCGGAGGAGGCGGCGACAAGGGGACCGACCGGAGCAGCACGAGGCAAGTTGGAGAATGAAGACGTGAATCGGTCCCGGGTCGCGGCGAGCTCACGGATGCCTCCACGCGGAGCTTGAAGAGCTGCTCAGCGCCTCACTTTGGGAGAGGCTTCAACGCGTCGACTGGGCCGCCGTCGCCTCGCTCTCGCGCGTTCAACATTGCGTTTGCCTCGATGCGCAGGCGCCAACAGGTGGACGAGAGCCAGGTGGACGTCGAGGGTGCCGAGGACGCGATCGCCGAGATTGAACCTACGAAAATTGATGCACACACCGGGATTGATGAGCACAATTGAATCTTATATATATGAAATGCCTGTCAACAGTAATTAGGGATAAAGGGCTTAATTGGGGTCGTAAGCGTGCTCAAGTGTGGGTGCTCAAGTGTGGGTGCTCAAAATGAAACAAACATAAAGAAGTGATACTCTTTATAAACAGAGACCCGTATTTGGCAATGCACGCAAAGCACCACAATGGCACTTCTGGTCCGCGCGAGAAGACATTGCAAACCAGGTGCTTATTCAAGCAAAAGACCTTAAGGTATGTCTTGGTAATCAGCTAATACTGTTCTGCGCAGCAGTTTTCACACGCGCTCGATTCGAGCGAGCTCGCTAGCTGCTGCGTGAGTTTAATAGGTACCATTTTGAGCATATTTTCACCAGTTTAAAATCAGCGGTAATATCTACCTCCAATCCAATGAAATTATCGTCCAAACTCTGGGTTAGGACCGCCACGATTGCCTGAGAGCGTTGTGTGTGCTGCAAATCCCCCTATCGCCGATGAGATGATGGCGTTTGACAGCTTGGAGGTACATTCTCAAGATGTTCATGGCATCGGTGTCGCGGGGCTGCGGATGCCGGGCAAGCGCAGCGAACCAGCAAGCAGAAGCAAGAGGATAGCATTAATGAGAGCTCGAGCAAAGGCGCTTTGCTGCTCCTGAGAGCGGCCAACGCCAGCACTCGCGCGTCACGCGCTGAAGCTCAGAACTGAACTGCCCTTCTCAAGCCTGGGGAGATGGTTTCCTTGGGAACGATTTACAGTCGTCCTCGTGTGGTTTTAAATGCGAGCGAGGCGAGCCAAGTCAACCTGCTGGCGACTAAAACAACGGAAATAGATGTCTGACACAAGCGATTAACGACTTGTGAAATGATATCTGAACTTCAACCGCTGTTTTTAAATCGCGCAACACCCCTAGCCATAAGGCTGCATTATATCATAACTTGGCAGCATCATCTATGACAGTGTATTGTTGTCTTGTGTGGCTTGCGCTATAGTTGACACTTGCCTGTCATGAACAAGTACAGCAGGAACACCTATCCGGGATTTGCAGAGAAACGCAGCCTTGTGCGAACACACACCGCTCATGTCTTGATCGCGAGACTTGCGTCTCGCGCGATCGCGCCGCTCTGCTGGTTGTGCAAGCGATATTCATCGAACGCGGCGGCTCCTTTCTGCACGAGCGTCACCGGCCGCCAAGGCCATGATGCCATCGCTCGAGCCATGCCATGTTAAACCTGTCGCTCCGCTTGACAACCTCTGCGTGTGATCCGCGGAGACGCAAGTCCGCAAGGTGTTCCGGTGCCGAGCGGGCTCAAGTGCAAGCAGCAGCAGTGTGCGCGAAGACCCGGTCGAGAACCCGAGCTGCACGACGGCGCCCTCGCGCCAGCGGTGAAAGCGCTCATTCGCTATTCTCTTCTTTCTGGTCTGCTGCTGCTGCTGCTGCTGCTGCTGTCTGCCGTGTTGGCGTCTGTCTGTATGCCTTGCTGTTTCAGTATCGGTACGTGACCCCCTTCCTTCTGGCTGCCGTGCGCCTCCGCGGGTGGATGCATTGAGGCGTGTGTTGCTGCTGCGGATATGCTCGCTTAGATTGGTGCGTACAGTATGTCGTGTATGCTCATGCAAGCGAGAGAGACTCGCATAGGTTGTACGCACTGCGCCAGCAAGACACACTGGCTAGCACCACATAACCACACATGGCAACACGATGGCAGCAGCACCACCAGCAGGAACAGCAGGAACAGCAGACCGCCAGACTCGCTTTCCGGTGCCGCAACGCGCGCAGTGCATAGACAGTCGGGGACACGCGCTGGGTGAAAATGCGGCGCTTTCGCGGTGCGACGCGCTCGTGTCGTTCGCGTTCTCGGTGGCTGTGGCGACGACGTCTCGAGAGCCCCAAGCAGCAGCAGCCACGCGTGAGCAACCGCGCGAGCGAGCATCGAAACACGACTGCGAGGTCTGGGCAGACGGATCAGGCGACTGCAGGAGATACTACCCGCGCTCGCACACCTGCATACAAGGAGAGGAACTGCGAGCGAACCCCCCTGCACCTGGCGTTCTGCCCGTCCTGTGTGTCGTGAGGCAACCGAGTGCGCTGTGCACGTTGTGCTCTGACCAAATCGCTCTCTGTCAGAGTTCAGTTCCTCACTTTTCTCTGTGTGGTCACACCGATTACCTGTTATTTCTTGACATTCTCTGATATTTGATCCCTGCACTCAATTACTTGCAATGCCGTTAAGGTGTCAGCTTCCCTTTATGGTTGTTCATTAGATGCTTCAATAACAAACAGTCGTCACCGCGATGAAAGCCTTCGCGCTGCTTGGCGTCGTCGCTGCCCTCGTCGCGGCGTCTGTAAGCGCTGCCGACACCACCGCCGCCACGGCGCCCACAGTTTGCACCCCTGTGCAGCTGGAGGCAATCGCCGCCGCTGCTGCAAACGCCGCGGGCATCCTGGCGGCCTGCGAGCGCGACACGGGCTTCCAGCTCTTCCCGTTCACGGCGCCGCCCACGAGCGCCGACCAGCAGCGCCACGTGTGCCTCGGCCGCAGCTGCCCGACAGCGATCTCGAGTCTACGGAACGCCAAGTTGCCCGCGTGCCTAGTCACCGCGAGCCTCACGCCCCTCGCCTTCCTGGACCTTGTTTGCAAGATCTTCGAGCCGTAAGCCCACATGTGCCCACAGGCGTCAATGATGTCGGCGTCCTCGCGGAAGTTCCAGAGCTCAAAGTGGATGAATATAGCGATGCTTTGAACTCTCACCAGAGAACGAGACCACCTCATTTGACCACGATGGAGCTCACCGAGGAGCTCGTCAAGCGCCGCAGCAAGCACTTCGACCTCGCGTGCGTCACACTCCTCGATCTCTCGGCTGCTGGTGCGCACGCTTGGTAGTGTGGCGTAGTGCTACTGGCACAAAACCGACTGGCGTGGAACTCTCGGGGGCCTGATGCGAGCGACTGACGGGTGGCAGGCATCGAGCGCCTCGCGCACTTGGACAAGTGCGTGAACGTACTGGAGATCAACTTGCAGAACAACGCGGTGCGGCCCAGATTCTGTCGACGGCGCTTCTCGTGCTGTCAGATACTCAGGCCACCACCACCGCCGCTGCTCCTCCTCCAGCTGCGCAGTGTGGACGGACTCCCGTCGCTCGCGTCGCTTCGGTTGCTGAACTTGAGCAATAACAACCTCGCGAGTATCGGTAAGAAGAGCGTGGTCGCGCGGACTCTTAGGTGTGTACGTGACTGACACGCACCGCACTTGTGTCGTCGTTCATCATAGACAACCTCCTGGCGTGCCCTGCGGTCGAAGAGCTCTCGTTCGCGGTGCGTCTCCTTCTCTCTCTCTTATCGGCAATGATGAACTAACCGCTGTTGTGTCTTGGAAGGGGAATGAGATCGCATCTGTCGACTTCCGAGCTCTGGGGACCAAGGTCGATCACGGCGCTTGGGTCGTGGGAGTTCATCTACTGACTGCCTCCGTGCTCGCTCCCTCCAGTTCCCCCAGCTTCGGCGCCTGCAGCTGCAAGACAACCCCGTGTCGACGAGAGGCGACCTCGCGGACCTCGTGCGCACTGCTCTGCCGAACCTGCTGCTGCTGAACGGAGAAGCGGTCGCGCTCTTCAACGTACGTTGGCGAACACCACGCCGTCTGTCCACTTGCTTCAGTCCGCTCACTTGTGATCACAATGTTGCAGATCGGTCGCTCTGCACCAGCTACAAGCTTTCCGTCGGGCATTGGGCTGGCGAGTGCTCTTGCTCCTGCTATAGGCTCAGCAGGTGCAGTGCCTTGCTCCTCCTAATGTAGTCATTGATCACCCCGCACTCCTTCTCACCGAGTCTTTCGTTTGCTGGGATCACCACCAGAACGCTGCACCTTGAAGACGACGCCTCCGGTGTCCTTGGACGTCGACAAGTTCGTCGAGCAGGAGACGCGACGAATCGACGGTGCGCTCGAGGATCCGCTGGGCCTGGGGGATCGAAAGTGACGACACCTCATCTCGTTGAGGTGGTGCTGCTTGCTGTCTGCAGAGCTCCTCCAGCAGTGCACATCGACGCTCGAGATCGAGACCGCGCGCGTGCTCAAGGCGCTCAACGTCGCGTCCGTGTCGTGACGGGACCCCAACTTGACAACTTCGCCTTTGCGAGCGTCTCCGCAGCAGCGCAACGCACGCGGAGGAACAACCACCAATATATAAGGAGCTCAAGCAGCACAGGGCTCTCCACTGTCGTCGCCGCTGCCACCGCTGCTCGTGAAGCCGTCGCGCCGCGCTCGCTCAGACGTTCCGCAGCACGTCCTGCTCCGTGCCGTGCGGCGCTGGCGCGTCCGGCGAGCCGTCAAAAATGGACGTGCGGCACGTCGGACACGTCGAGTTGACGAGCAGCCACTCGTCGACGCAGTCCTTGTGGAAGTGGTGCGAGCACGGCAGCACGCGGAGCTCCTGGGGTGGCTCGTAGTCGTTCAGGCAGATGCAGCAGCTCGAGTCTTCCGGTGCGAACTGCGACGGCTGGAACTTCTGCGTGCGCAGCTGGTTGATCACCTGGTGCGTGGGGACAACAGCACAGAAGCAGAGAGCGCGTCGTCAAGTGGTTAGTAGTGAGCGAGAGGCTGGGAGCACGCGGGTGCGACGCCCGAACGCACCTCCTTCGTGGCGCCTTTGCCGCGCATCGGGTCCTGCAGGCGGCTGAGCAGGCGGATGACGCACGGCAGGCAGAAGCAGACGACCGGCAGCAGCGCCAGCAGCAGCAGGCACGGCAGGAAGATCTTGGCGTACGAGATGATGATCATCCAGAGCGCGAGGCGGTAGGTCGCCGAGCCGTCGTCGCAGCGCGCGCCGTCGCTGATGACCCACATGTTGCCGACGAGGAACCAGAAGAGCCCGGCGAGGTCGAGCGCGTACTTGACCTGGTTCACGTAGCTGACGTAGTGCTCTCGCCAGCGGATGACGCGGTCGCTCGTGTCGCCGTTGAGCACGTAGAGCGTCCACTCGAGCGCGAGCACGAGCGCCAGCTGCGCCGCGTGCACGAGCACCCAGACCTGGATGCGGTAGCAAAGCGTGTCGGCGCGCCACTGCAGCGCCAGCACCACGACGGCCGCCACGACCTGCGGTGCGTTCACGAGCGTCAGCAGCCACATGACGAGCCGCGTGTTGCGCGCGTCGCGGGCTTCCGCCACGCTGCTGTTGAGCACGTTGAGCCGCACGGCGTGCGCCTCGGGCGGCTCGCGCGCCAGCAGCCGCGCGCGCGTCTCCGGGGACGCGGGCGGCGCCGGGGACTCCATGGGCGTAGAAGGCAGTGGCGGTGGCGGCACCAGCGCGAACGACGTCGTCGTAGGACCCGGGCTTGGGCTTCTGATCTTCTTCAATCCAGCGCAAAACTTCGGATTGGACGAAAGAGGGGACTTTACGGCCACTCTATTGGCTAAAATACCATTTCCACAAAATGAAACGGTAATTTCCGTATATGGTCTGTTCTGATTTATACATTCAGCGTTTTAGACTTTTCTATTCGTTATTTACGAATATAAGCTGCTTTGATTGGAGATGGAGACGGAGACAACGATGGCTGTGATCGAGAAGGTGGAGGAGGCAGCAGGGGCGGCGGCGGACGAAGTGGACGCTGCTGCCCGCGAGCCCACGTCCGAGACGGCGGAGACGGCGGAGGCTCCAGCGCCGACTCCCACGGCGACGCCAGTGGCCCCGACGCCCGCGCCTTCGCCACCCAAGCGGCGCACGCAGTACAGTCTCGAGTTCAAGCTGCAGGTGGCGCGCCAGTACGCGCCGAACATCAGCGGCCGCACCTTCGACGCCCTCGCGCGCAAGCACGGGCTCAGCAAGTCGAACGTCACCGCGTGGGTCGCCAAGCGCGCGCAGCTGGAGGAGCGCCTGGCGGCCGCGGACCGCGGCGGCTTCCGCCTCGACGGCTGCGGCCGCAAGTCGCTGCACCGCGAGCTCGAGGACGAGCTCGAGCGCTGGCTGCGCTGCGAGGCGGCGGACGGCAAGCACGTGCGCGACAAGGACATCCGCGCGCACGCGATGCGGCTCTTCCACTCGGCGCCGGCGGCCTCGGCGCGCGCCTTCAAGGCCTCGAGCGGCTGGCTCGCGCGCTTCAAGCAGCGCAAGAACCTCGTCGTGCGGCGCGCGAGCCGCGGCGAGGATGACGACGGCGGCGATGACGACGACGACGACGGTGATGGCGACGACAGTGAAGACGATGGCGGCAGCGACGGGGACGGCGACCAAGCGCTCTCCGACTCTGGCGGCAGAGAAGCGAACGAAGGTACGGACGACGGTGACGACGCAGACGACGCCGCAGAGACGGCGGCGACATGCGCCAACGCCGTCGAAGCGGACGAGCGCAGCGTGGCGTGGGTGGAGCGCGTCGGCTCAGCTCCGGCTGAGGCGCCAGCTGCGTTCATCCGACCGAGTTCAGCGGCGCTGGACGTCGCGGAGACCAAGCGAGGAGATGCGAAGACCGCAGCTCCCTTGTCGATCGTGACTGCGCTGACATCGATGATCCAACCAGCTCTTTTGACTGCCGCAGAGACTGCAGCACCGATGCCAGAAGCACCGACAGCAGCGTCACCAGCGCCAACTGCAGCTCTGGTAGAGGCACCAGCGCCTTCTTCTACTACGACGCCAACGCCTTCTTCCACGGTCACGTCAGTGTCCGGAGCGAAAGCACCCGTGTCGCCAACTGCACCAGCTTCAACAGCAGCACCGATAGCAGCTCCAGCAACCGGTTCGGTACCAGCAGCAGCTTCGGTACCAGCACCGACTTCGCACACACCGCTCCCACCGGCTTCTGCTACGTCCGAGGCGAGTATGGTGCCAAATGGGTGGATGGTCTCCGTCGACAGGAGGCTGGACGAGCTGACGCAGAAGATCGACCGGTTGGCGAACAGCCAGAGTCTGCTGCTTGACGTGCTCCAGCGCCTTGTCCATCCTGTCGCTCTGGGCGTGGCATCCGGAGACGGCGAAGGTCCGATGCACACGTCGCCTCCAACGGCGGACACGGTAGCACCAGCACCAGCAACGCCAGCAGCACCAGCAGCAGCAGCACCAGTACCAGTAGCGTTCGTGGCCAGCGAAGACAAGGAGAGCGTCAGCAGCGCGGATGTGACGCCGCGGGCCAAACGCCGGCGCGTGTCGCCCCCGACGACGGCCGCGCGCAGTTCGCCGTAGCCGCTGCACACGAGAGCCACATTCTTGCGTGTATTCATCCATGTATGCAGTGGGCGAGTGAGTCTGCGCAGTCGCTCTCCTGTGCCCAAACGACGACAACGACAGCCGCACGCGCGCTCAGATGAGGAAGAGGAAGAGCGTGTCGACGAGCGAGCCGGACGAGCCGCCCGAGAGCGAGCGCTTCTTGAAGAGCAGCTCCGTCGGCGCGCGGATCTTGCCGAGCTCCCCGTGCACCTGCTCGAACGAGAGGAACTGCAGGTCCTGGGGCCCGATGGCCATGAGCAGGTCGCCCGGCGACGCGTTCTCGAGCCCCGGCGCCGACCGCGCGTCCGTCACCTCCTTCACGCACACGCTGTAGCCCTTGGTCTTGGTCTTGCTCACGGGCTTGTTCTTCTTGTCCTTCTCCGAGTCCTCCTTGCTGCAGTCGCGGAGCTGGAGCCCGACGGCGCCGCCGCTGTAGAGCACCTTGTAGAACTTCTTCTCCGAGCTCTTGAGGTCCGCGGCGGTCGCCCCCGGCGCGCGCGCGGGCGGCGGTGGCGCGTTCTGGAGCTTCACGGGCACGGGCTTCTCGACGCGGAAGCTTTGGCGCGACGCGAGCGGCACCGGCCGCAGGCGCGGGTGCTGCGGCCGTGGCGGCTCCGAGTGGTGGCGCTCCTGGCGCGCCGCGCTGCTACTGCTGGGGCTCGCAGGCGGCGATCGGCCCACTGCCGCGTCGTGGTCCTCGATGAGCCGCACGAACGTGAGTTGCGCCGGGCGCGGGAACTCACGCAGCGTGGCGATGATGTCCTCAAAGCGCATGCGGTCGAGGTGCGCGCTGTGGCCGTCCTCGGGGCTGCGCACGCCCACGAGCACGTCGCCGACGCGCGGCTCGAGGCGCTGGAAGGCCGGCGAGATCTTGGCCGGGTCGATGCGCGTGATGGCTGTGTGCAGCGAGCACGGGTCCATGGCGAGCGACACGCCGAGCGGCTGCTGCGCCTGCCATGCGAACGTGTAGCTCTGCGCGACGTCAGCGGCGGCCACCGGCTCGGGCTTGTCCTCGTTGCGCGACGCGAAGCGAAGCGCCACGGGCAGCTCGGCGTGCTGCAGCAGCTTGAGCGCGTGGCGGAAGCTCGTCACGCGCTCGACGCCCGCGCCGCCGCGCAGCTGGAAGGCCACGAGCACGTCGCCGACCGCCGCGGGCGACTGCAGCACGTCGGGCGAGGCGCTCGGCGGCACCTGGCAGATCACGGGCTCGTCGCGCTCGTTCGGCGTGAACTCGAGCCCGAGCGCCTGCTGGCGCCAGATGACGTCGTAGGTCTTGCGCGGCGCCGGCTGCTGCATAGCGGGCGGAGGTGGTGAGGCAGAAAGTGATGGGGGAAGAGCGACGACTAACGACTAACGACGTGATTTTCGCATACAAATCCCGTGATTTCTCTGAGACTTCAGTCGTAGAGCAGGCTGCGCCACTGCCAGTGCACGATACTGTTGACGAAGTCCGAGATGACGCGCCGCTGCGCGAACGTGAACCTGCGCGTCGGCGGCTCCTCGCGCCGGCAGATCTCGATCTTGACCTTCCCGCCGTCGCCGCCGCCGGCGTCGCTCGAGCTGCTGCCAAAGTCGAGCAGCGGCTGCTCCGGCACGCCGCTCTCGAACGTCAGGTGGATGATCAGGTCGTGCGTGTTGGGGCAGAGCAGCAGGAAGTGGCACGCCTGCTCCTGCTCGAACTGGTACTCGCGCAGCTCGGCCGCGTACAAGTCGCGCAGGCGCAGCGCGAACTCCTGCCAGCACACGCTGTCGACGTCCAGCAGCTGCGCGAGCGTCGGGTCGATCTCGTCCAGCGGCGTGCACACCGAGAGCTTGAGGCACTCTTCGAGCTGCTGCGGCCCCACGCCGACCTGGAAGTGGGTCGCCGGCAGCGCGAGCGTCGCCGCCACTTTGGCGCCGGGCCCCGTCGTGTCGTCGTACAGCAGCCGCGACCAGAGCAGGTCGCGCTCGTAGTGCTGCGCCGCGACGCGGAAGAGCTCCTGCACAAAGTACTCGGCCTCCAGGAGCGCGCGCTCGACCGGCAGCGCGCTGCTGCCCACGCCGAGCGCCGCGCTCGCCGCCGAGCCCCGCAGCAGGATGAGCTGGATGCAGTTCTTGCGCCGCTTCTTGTCGTGCGCCTGCAGCCCGAAGCCCTCGGCGAGGCTCTGCGTCGTGATCAGCAGCGAGTAGCCGGCGAAGTGCTGGCGCGGCGGGAGGAACCCGAACGGCGTCGGGCCGTCGCTCGCCGCCTGGCGGTGGAAGAAGCTGCCCGACGGCGAGTGGCACACAACCGCGTCCGGCGTCCCGAACTGCATCAGGTCGAGCACCTCGTACCGCGCGCCGTGGCACGCGATGTAGCGGAGCAGGATCTTGACGAGGATCGACTCGGAGCAGTTCGAGTGCAGCTGCGTGGGCGGCAGCTCCACCACCGCCGTGCGCAGCAGACTCTCGCGCGCCGCCTGCATGAGGCGGTTCCCGCGCTCCGACGGCCGCGACGGCGCCGGCGCTGCCGACGACGCAGCACCGCGCGACGTCGCGGTGCGCACCGCCGACGGCGGCTCCGGGTACGCATGCAAGAAGCACCGGATGCCCTTGACGATGTTCTGGAACGAGTTGACGTCGTGGCCCGAGAGCAGCACGGAAGAGGAGGACGCCGCCGCCGCCGCCGCGAGCATCGCGGCCGCGTCGGGGTCCGTCGCGCTGCCGATGTCGTCGGGACTCGTCTGCTCGCGCTCGCGCTGGTCGTTCGACCACTTGGTGAGGTAGTTCTGGAAGAACCGGATCGTGAAGCTGTAGATGATCGTCTGTGTGCGCAGCGTGTCGCGCAGCCACGACGCGATGCACGAGACCATCTCGCCCGTCACGGCCTTGGCGCTCGACGAGTTCGTCGATGAGGACGAGGACGCGAGGTGGCTCTGGAACCCCAAGTCGTGCTGCACGATGTCGCTCTCGTTCACGAGCACCACGCCGAGCTGCACGCCGTGGTGGTCGCTCTTGAGCTCGAGCAGTAGCAGCGACGCCGGGAAAGCCGCCGCGCCGCTGGCGTTCGCCTGCCAGCCCTTGAGCTTCCCTTGCGCCTTCCCCGGGAAGTAGAAGTACTCGGAGAACCCGTCGCTCTCGGATCCAAACGTGCTGCCAACCGACAGCGACGACAGCGACGTCGACGACGCCGACATGCCTGGCAGGCGCACAGACCGGTGGATGCTGCTCTGGTGCGACAGCGTGCTCAAGTGGCGGAAGCCCAGCGCGCGGAGATGGACCGCGTACTGCTCGTAGAAGTCGTGCGCCACCTCCATGCGCAGGTGGAAGATGTTCTTCATGATCTGCTTCTTCATCTCGCGCACCGCGTCGCCTTCGTTCGCGCACATCCCGAGAACCGTGTGCTCCGTGTAGAAGTTGGCGATCGTGCACGCGTTGCCGGCGAACACGAACTCCTTCTTGTACGACAGGAGGTTGACGAGGTCCATCGACGCCTGCAGCGCGCGCAGGCGCCCGTCTTGCATGTCCGCCTCCATGTACTCGTCGTCCACCTTGACCATCTCCCACCGCTCGACAAACGTCACGCGGAACCGCTGCCGAACGAGCTGGTGCCCGCTGCGCAGCATGCGGTTCACGATCCCGAGCGAAACGGCTTCGTCCATCTCGTCGCCCGCCTTCATGTTCACGAGCTTCTCGAACAGGTTCAGGCAGATGCTGTGGCTCGTCGACCGATCCTCGTACACCTGCCAGCGCTTCTGGAACGCGCCGCTCAAGTGGAGCAGCGGATCTTTTCGCACGTGGCGCTCGCTCGTGCTCTCCGACGACACTGCGGACGCGTTCGCGCTTTTCACATCCGCTCCAGGCGGCTGCTGGCTCGCGCAGCTGTCGTGGTACGTGAACCGCGGCCCCCACGCGAACTCCAGCTGCTTCCGCCACGAGAAGCTCGCACTCACCAAGTCGTTCGGCTCCAGCGAGCCATGACGCGACTGGCTCGAGCCAAAGCCAGAGCGACTGAGTGCGTGTACGGGCGACGTCACTGGCGATCCGAGCTCCCGCAACGACACGTTGCCTGTCCGCAGACTCGGCCGCCTCGCTTCCGCAGGCGGCAGTCCGCTCGGCAACGGTGTGCTGGAGCTTGTAGCAGTCTCACTGGCAGCTGGCGTCGCGCGAGTGAACGACGGAGCGCCACTGCCAGTCAGCACCGGGCCCTTCGTGTTCGTCAGCGGAAGATCCCACGGAGCAACTGCGTCTCCACTCGCAGGCTTCGACGACGCGCCTGGTCCGCCGCCAAGTCGTCCAGGAAGCGCGCCTCTCGCGCGCGCTCGCGCTGCTAGAAGCGCGTTCGCAGCCCCAGCGTTGGCGCGCATCCGAGGATTCGCTGCTCCCGCTCCACCCGTCGATACGCCCGTGTAGCCCGCTGCGGATCCTCCGTTGCCCGCCCGCTTGGTCGGTGACGGCGCGTTTCGATCAAGCTTCAAAGCCGTTGATGATCCGGACCGACTGCTTGTTGACAGTGCATTCGGGGGACCAATGCTGTCGCCGCCGCGCAGACTTCGCGACGACGACTGGCTCGACACGTCGCGGTGCAGCTCCGGTTTCGACGTCATGACCGTTCCACTCGCCTTCAGACTCGCGTTACTGGGAGCGCGGGGGCGCTGCACATCGCCGTGATCCGACGCTAACGTATGCGCCTCGCGAAGGTACTTGCCGAGAGAGCTCCCTTCGATCAGCCGTAGCAGCGCCGAGTCGAGTAGCCTCGGGAACGTCGCGTTGGCAGTCAGAATGACCATCGCTGGCTTCCAGAACTCGACGAAGTTGATGGTGAAGTCCTTTGGGAGCAGGATCGACGTCTTCCCCACCGCGCTTCCCCTGCCGCTCACGTACAGCTCCCTTGGCTGCACCACGGCCAGTCCGTGCGGGGACGCGCGCGCAAGCCCGCTCTTCTCGAACAGCAGACTCCGAACCAGCGTTTCGCGAAGCTTGGACCACGTCAGGATCCGAGCCAGCTGCACGAGGATCGTGTCCACCACGGCAGCGCTCATGTTGTAGCCGTACAACTGCAGACCGCCGCTGCACGAGACATCGACCACGTAGTAAAACGACCGCGTCAAGCAGCACTCGCCCGCTGAGGCGCCTGCCGTTGCCACCACCGCAGCTTCGCTGTTCGCGCTGGTCGAGGCTGGAGCGTGCGAACACTGCTTCTGGTAATGCAGCAACTCGCTCTCGGCGAACTCTCTCATCGTTAGCGCCGGCAGCGAACCTGATGCCGATGCGAATCCGCTCTTGCTCAACTCCGACGCTGCTGCCGACGCCCACGTATGGGACAGCCTGTCCATCTCCGACATGTCCGACTGGATCGAATCCGAGTGGTTCAGGTGCACACTTCGCGCGGAGCGGATCGAGACAGGCTGGTCTGCCGCAGCGAGCCCGTCAACATTGCTCAACGCGTCGCCTGGTGCCGAGCTCAGTCGCGCGACCAAGCGGAAGTACTGATGACATCTGCTGTCGCTCCACAGTTCGTCATGCGCTGCAGCATCCACATCAGAAAGACTGAACTCGCTCGCAGCTTGCTCCTTCGAGTATGTCGAGGGGCGAAGGCGAACCGGAACGCACTGCAAGAACGACCGAAGCTGGTGGACGATGTGGCGCACGTCCCACGGCGCAATCGGCGATGCGAACGTCAGCTTGGTGACCGACGCCGACGACAGATGCCACGATTTCTCGAACAGCGACGTCAGGTACCGCACTTCGTGAGGCAGCGAAGACGGTGGGGATGCGCTGGAGTCGTTGTGCTCGTTGTGCTCGTGACCAGCGTCTGCCTTCGCAGACAGAGCTTTCAAGGTCGCTTCGATCTGATAGTCCAGCAGAGCTTCGCGCACATTCGACTCCAGCAGCTGCGCCAACTCGCCGGTGTTGATGCTCCCGCGAATCCAGATCTGGCAACGAACGACCCGGTGGAGCCCTGTCGAGTCGGCTTGCTCATCTGATCCATCGCCCACGCCGTCAAAATGCTCCAGCGACTTCACTTCCTGGCCTTCGCCAGCCTCGACCACGTGGTTCCGGATCAACTCGATGCGGAACACTGCGAGTCCCTTGCCGATTCGTGACAGGAACCCCGGAGACAGCCGAAGCTCGGGATTCAGGTTCAGCACGAACGACGCCTGGTCTTCGACTACTGGGGCTGCAGCATCAGGACGCGAGGATCCCCGTGGCGACAGGAACACTGGAGACACCACTTCCGGACTCAAGTCAGCAGCGCCTGTCGTCGCTTCTCTCGGTTCGTCGACCACGAAGAACAGCGACGGGTGCGCGAGCGCCGGATCGTGTGGTCTCACCGCTGTTGCACTGTCGCTCGTGGCCTCTTTCTCCGCGCTATGAATCGAGCGTCGCCTTCCACGTTGCGAGGACCCGAGCTCACTAACACCATCGCCGACTGCCCGAGACGCTGTCCCCGTGCTGCTCATGTTTCGCACGTACGTCGCGGCAGACAGCGTCTGCGACAGGAACTGGAGCAACGACGTCGCCTCCTTGAGCTTTGCTGGAAGCACGAACTCGATCACTTGAGTCGGCTTCCCCTCCGGAGGGCACACAAACGCCATATCGGACGAACTGAGCTGGAACTTGGCATTGCGCGCCAGCAGCTTCATCAGAATCAGCTGCGTTGCCTCGTCGAGCTTCCTCTCCAGCACGCGGCAGAGCTCTTGAGTCACTTCTTCGCCGGCGGCACACACGCCGAACACTTCCAGCAGAATGCCGACGACGCCTGAGAGCGGCGCAGACGAGGACGGAGTGCTGCTGGTAGCAACGCTGCTTCCGATCCGGGACACGCGCTTCCGATCCTGCTTGTCCCCTTCTGCTGCTTGCTCCTGCTTGATGCTGATCTTCATGTAGAACACGTGACCACCTCGATCGCGGTACACGAACACGTGCCGGCGATTGTGCACCTGGAACTGCTCGAGCGCGGACGTGCACAACATGTTCAGCGCCATCGTGGGCGACAGCCGCTCGTGGAGCTTGAACAGCGCCGTGTACTGCAGGTCGCACTGGAACTGGCCCGGCCAGAAGAACTGCTCGCTGCTCGCGCCAGAGCCAAACGACGTCGATCCCGAGTTCTTTCGCCTGGGAGAACGCGGACTCATCACCTGATTGACCGGAGCCGGAAGCAGGATGTCGCTGCAAGTTCGCGTTTCGTGCAGCTGGAGAAGCAGCAAGAACTGGTTCACGCGCTTGCACGCTTCCATCACGCCCAGGTGCAGCCGCGTCAGCACACCAAGCCGGTCGAACGGAGGCGCAGACGCCTCGCCGAACACATCTGGATGGTGCAGCTGAAGCGATATGCGGTCCGTCTTGACAGTGAAGAACGCCCAGAACGGGATCTCGAAGCTCTGCAGGGCACCGACTGAAGTGTCCCTCGACTTGCTGCTTTCCGGACGCTTGTCTTCCACAACGAAGTACACGCCGTTCGAGTTGTGCACTCGCAACGAGGTTCCACTCTCCAGCTCCTTCTTCAGCAGCTCGATCGGGTTCTCCGGCGCGTCCAGGCTCGTCGTGACAAAGTCGAGCGGGTAGTTGACTCTCGTGAGCGAGTGCGACGGGAGATTCTCAAACAGTCGCTGCACAAGCTGGCTGATCGGAGGCGTGATCTTGTTCGCCGCGCGCAAGATGTCCAGCACTTCCATGCTGCACCACTCCTTGATATCCTGCCGCACGCGCTTCAGCGTTTGCCGCTGGAAGAGTGGCAGCGCCGAGAAGATCTGCGCTCTCGACGGCGGGGATTTGCCGCCGTGGACGCTGTCGTC
Organism: Globisporangium cystogenes; assembly: GCA_023334215.1. Lineage (NCBI taxonomy): Eukaryota > Oomycota > Peronosporomycetes > Pythiales > Pythiaceae > Globisporangium > Globisporangium cystogenes. The sequence continues at coordinate 17,073 of JAASGM010000046.1, read as the reverse complement.
CATGTCGAACTGCGTGCGCTGGTTCAGCGACGCATGTCGAGACAAGCCAGCGACCTGCTCGTTCGGCAGTGTCAGAGTCACCAGGCGGAGCGCGATCCGCGTCGACGGAGTTTTCTCAAACCACTCGGCGACCTGGGAGACTTCTTCATCGCGCCGTTCGCTCTTCGTGAGCAACGAGTCGAAGCGAGTCTCGTCTTGGCCCACGCTGGAGGATGACGACGACGACATTCGGTCCTTCGCTTCTTTCTTCGCCATCCACTCGTTCCGCATGCCCACGAACGACTGTGTGCTCACACTGCGCTGGAGACCGTCGCGGGGAGCTGGAGGGGGCGGGGCGTCGATGGCATCCTCTTTCGCATGCAAACTGCTGACTTCTCGGCACTCGAAGCGGAAGAAGAACGGCGCCGAGAAGCTGGATGTCGCCACTGCGACTTCCTTGTTGAACTCGGCATCTTCCTCCACAGCGGGATGCTGATCGATCAGCGTCGCCTCCGATGAAGAAGTCCGCACAGGTGGAGGTCGCCTCTGGTCTTTGAACCGCCTTCCCGACCTCGGAGTGCCGGCGCCGCTCGCTCTCGGAGACGCCTTCGCAAGCGGGGGCTTGGATGCAGGAGAGAACCCTCTCGATGCACTGCCGTCGATGATCGCCCTGCCGTCCACCGCACTTGCCGCTCCATCCGTCGCACTCTGCACATCGTCATCCGGGACCGCTGATGAACTCACTTCCTCGGAATCGTCCATCAGCACCTGGAGCTCATACTCGATCTCTTCTCCGACATCCTCGAACGCCGCGACTTCGCTCCCGGTGAAGTAGTAGTACTTGGTCCCTGGAATCGGCACGAACGCAGACGACAAGATCGACTCGAAGGCCTTGTCCAACTTCGCTTTCAGCGCCGACTGCGAGCCTCCGCGTACCAGCGACGGGAAGCCGTGCTTTGGCGAGGATGCTTGCATCATCCGGTACAGTAGCGTGATGTCCAGGTCGACAGGAACCTCCACGCAGCTCGTCAACGCCTGGAGCAGATCACTCTGCTGCACGTTGCTGCCTTCTCGCAGCGCGATGTACACTCCACGCGAGAAGTTGTGCTCGTGCGCGCGCTTGACCTTCTTCTGGAAGCGGCGGGACGCAACTGAGCTCGCGTTCGTCACAATACTCGGCTTCGGGGTCATCGGGGAGGAGAGCGCTGCGGCCGGTGACGTGTGGGCTGCCTTGGAGCCCTCTTTCCCGCCCTGAGTCGGCGCTGCCACATCATCCTTCCCTATCGCCGCCGCGGTGCTCGATACGAACAGCTTCTTCAGAATCAACTGCGGGAGGTCGAATCGAGACGCGCTCGCCTTGCCCTTGAAGCCGCCGTAGAGTGACGACAAGCGCGTCACCGAGCACTCGTAGAACGCCACCTGAAAGAAACCCGATCCAGGAACGCCGCCTTCCTTCTCGATCAAAAGGTGGAAGTCGCTTCCGTACTCAGTCTGCTCGCTGATCTCCGCGCAGAAGTCGTGATCGTCAGACGTTGACGCTTGGTGCGCGGTGCGAAAGTCGCTCCCGTTGCTCTGCTTGTCGTCTCGCGAGCCCTGGAAGTGCCCCATGCGCCACGACTTGTACCCTTCGCGGAAGCTCAGACGCCTCTCTTGGTACAGCACAATGTCGTCGGCAGAGACTGACATCCGCATGAGGCGAGAGTTGGCACTCGGCTCGATTGTCTGAGAAGAACTCGGGGGGCTTCCTCTCGACACCCCGGACTCTCCTTTCAGCCACGCTGGGCTGCCGTCAAGCTGCGCCGATGAGATGCTGTCTCTTCGCTTGCTCTTCGACGCGGCTTTCTGACGCACTTGCAGCATCTCCAGAGACGGTAGGAACGCCAAGACGATCGTGTCATCGCTTACCAGCTTCGCAAAGCATCGGCCCTCGCTCAACACGTGCTGAGACCCTTCGTCTTGGAACGACAGAGAGATGTGCTCCTTCAGCCACAGCGGCATCTGGCCCGTCATGCCCTCCTTGATCAGCTCCTCGCCATCGTCCATAGTTGACACCAGAGTCGCGTCTTCCGACACAGCGTTCCCGCTTCTATCCGTCCACGCAACTTCGCAATCACTCAGCCCTCGAAGAGTCCGCTCGAGCATCGAGTAGAGGTGTTCGTTCGCAAGCGACACTCGTGGAGTGTTCGACGCCGAGCTTCGATCGATCGCAGGGGCAGCGCCACTCTCGAGGTACATCAGAAAACGCTCCGTGCTGCGCTTCGAAGTGCGCAGCAGTCGAGCTGTGCTGAACGGAGGCAGCAGCTGCTTCAGCTCCACGGCGCCGAGCATGTCTTCGTTCCACGCGGACCCGACGATCGCTCCCTCCTCGTTCTCCAGATGCGGTAGGAGCTGAACAGACTCGCGGAAGTTTACGATGCAGTCGAACGTGTACAGGCACGACAGGAAGTGACGGTCGCTCTTGAAGATGTAGCCTCGGATCAGCTGGAGCAGGTCGTTCTCGCCGAGGTACATCGAGCCAGAGCAGTTCACCCGCACGTCTTCCTTCTCCATCGTCTGCCGCTCTTCCTCCATTTGACTCGAGACAGCACTTGGCACCGCTGCCGGCACTCCTGAACTCTGCCTCGCAACACCTCGCGACGTCAGCTCGGCCTCTTCGAACGGAGTGTCGTGGCCAACTGCGTGGCGCAAGCCCCAGTGGAATCGATCCTTCGACTCCACGTGGCTGGAAAACTGCGTCTTCACGGTTCCATGCTGCGGCTCCATCCAGATCGATGTCATTAAGCACGACTCCGAGACGCGCCGAAGCGCGTACTGGATGAGACACGTCTTCGCGTTGCCGTTCTCGTCCTCCATCACGATCTCGCGACCAAACACGATGCTCTGGAGGTGCGAGCCCTGGCCGTCTTCGTCGCTCTCCATCTTCCAGTCGAGCACCCAGAACCCGCTCTCGACTCGAGCCTCGTGGAGTCGCCGCATCACGTTCAGCATCGAGTTCGGATTCGGGATGTGCCAGCGCCAGTTCGAGTGCCACATGTACGACCCGAACACGCTCCGCAACTGTAGCTCACTGCCTCCGCAGCAGGAGCTCACTGCTTGCACCTCGTTGGATTCCCAGTGATGGTGCTCGTGCGGTCCGTTGCCATCAAGTTCGTCGTGAAGGAGGAGGGTCTCGTGTGTCACCAGCAAGCGGCTGATCAGGCGCTGCGACAACACAACCGTCTTGGCTGGCGGCGGTGCTTGGTCCGTCGACGCGAGCGGGCTCGGCACGACCTCGTTCACCCCCGCAACAATGGTCGCCTTCAGGTCGTTCAGCGCCTGCTTCCGTGCTGCTGCCGATGTCGAGAAGAACGCGATGTGGATCGCGCACAGGGTCTTGCTCTTGACCTCAAGCCGCACAAAGCAAAGTGACGAGCTGCTCCCGCCGTCGATCGACGCTGGCTCTTCCTGCTGCCATCCCCCACCACCCGGCTGTGTGCTGGCAGACGGACGCACTTGTTGGCGCCTGCCAACCCCTGAAGCGGCGGGAGCAACCGCCTTGCTGCGCAGCAGGTGTCTCTCCTTTGCTGTCGGCTGCAGGAAGCGGAGGAACAGATCCTTCGACAGTCTCTGGGATGACCACTTCTGCAGCGTCGCCATCAGCCGCTCCGTGATCCGCTCCACTCCAATCGCGACAGTGTACACTCGGTGCCCGCCTTGATGGAGCTGCAGGAATCCTCGCGCGGGGTTCGCCATCCCCTTGCGCATCGAGCGCGCTCGGTCGATCACCTCCCGCTCTTCGCTTCGGTAGAACACATCGCCGCAAGCCTCGTTCTTCACCACGCACAGCAGCTCGAACCGCTCGACATAGAACCAGCGATGCCAGAGCACTGGAGAGAGCTCGCCGATGATGTTGAACACTGGGTGCGCGCTTTGCGGGTGGCTGTGAGCAGCAGACGAAGCCGAGCCCCCAATGATCCCGAACGAATACTGCGACCCCGCGTCCGCTGACGCGTTTGCCGCTCCTACTGCTGTCACCAGGTGGAGCAGGACTCGGTCGACATCTTGCACGCTGCGGATGTACTCGTGCAGCAAACTCGGCGATCCGGAGCTCGCACCTGCGATCGCCAAGTTGTTTCGGCCGCCGCCAGCTCCTTGCGCCGAGTCTTCGAACGCGCGCAGGAAGTCCGAGTACGCGAGGATGTTGACCTTGACGTACCACTCGCTCCACTTCCCCAGGTACGACTGCTCCTTCTCGAAGACGCTGTGTGGCGGCTTCTTCGCCGTGGAAAAGCTGGACCCGAGTCCTTGGGTGCTCAGACGTCGACCAGTGGCTCCGGCGCTCGCTGTCGATGCTGCTGTCTCGTCCTCAATGGTGGTCGACACGACGTACTCGAGCCAGACGTTCTGCTTCCACTGCAGCAAGAAAACGACGAGAATCTTCGTGACTTCCTGGAAATCATTCGCGTCACTCGCACTGGCGTCCGCGCCGCGCGGAGACTCGGCGATTCGCTTGGTTACTGTCGTAGCTGGATCGGAGACCAGTCGCTGGTACGTCTTGACGTGAACCTTGTTGATCGTGAACCCCTCGCGGATGCGCGCCTCGATGATCCGTTCGACGTCCGCGAAGATGCGGTACTCGTGCACCTTTTCGCGCCACATGCGGTACGGGCGCAACGGGAGCAGCGTGCGTCCATCGAACGACGTGCAGCAGAGCTCGTCGAGCTTGAGCACCGGCGACGAGATCGCGTGCACGCTCGACCCGCGCAGAAAACACGCCTCTTGGAGCGCCGTCATCTCCTTCACCCCGTCTCGCTGCGCGTGGCCGTAGCAGGCTTCGTGCAGCGCGATGTAGTCGAAGACTCTGCCGTGCGTCGTGCTGGCGATGAACCCGAGCAGATCGACGTCCGGCACGAACCCGAACGACGAGTTCAGCGCGCTGTCGCCGACACCGCCGACGCGAAGGAAGCTGCACTGGACGTCGTGGCGAACGAGCTGCATCAGCAGGTTGTCGTACGAGTACGCGTCGAACAGGTCCACGACGCCGTCCGTGACCACGACGAGCATCGGAGCGGCGCTGCCGGGCAGCGAGTTGAGCGCGAACACGGCGTTCTGGAGCATCCACGACAAGCTCGCCCGCGTGGAGTGGAACTGCCCGTTGTCGTACGGGTCGCCGCCGTACTCCATCGCCTTCGCCGCCCAGTCGTCCTCGATCAAGTGCACGCGGTCCTTGATCATCTGGAGCAGGTGCGCCACGTTGCTCGGGTTCACGATGTAGCCCTGAACGAGCACGCTGAGCGACTCGACCTTGGCGCCTTGGACCATCACCGACAGGTGGATCTCTGGCGCGAACGCCTGGTCGTTGACCATCATCTTCCGCAGCAGCCCCCAGATGAAGAGCTGTGCGATGCGAGCAGAGCGGTGAGCTGTCCGTTCTTGCCTGCCAACACACTAGCGCCTACGCAGTAGCAGCACGAGAGAGCGACGCACCTCCACCGACTCGTAGAGCATGTCGAGGAAGAGCCGCCCAGTCGCCGGGTCGATCGAGAGGGTGGACGGCGACGCGTCGAGACACACGACGCAGCGGTAGCCGCGGTACACGACGCCCACCTGCGTCGCCGGCGTCAGGCGCGCGTCGGCGAGTGCGCTGTCGGGAGTCGCTGCGGCCACCACCACTAGCTGCGCGTCGTCAGCGTCCGAGTCGTCGCTGGCGTCGCTGTCGCTGGCAGCGGCGGCGTCGGCGTCCGGCTCGAAGGACACAGCGGCCACGCTCATTCCCTCGCCCAGCGCCACGCGCGGCGGCCACGCAGACGATGACGATGCGGCTGTGGCGCTTGCGGACGGTGCGTCGGTGTCGTCGCTGGCGTCCGGCTCGTCCTCTGGCGCGAGCGCGGCGCTGGACGCTGGCGGCAGCAGCTGGTGCGCGAGCTGCTGGAAGTGCCAGAGCGCCAGCGTCGTGCGGTTCACGACGTTCACGTCGGCGGCCGCGAGCAGCACGCGCGCCACGCGCTGGTGCCGCCGCCGCTGCCGTCGCGACGACGATCGCAGCGGCATCCGGCTCGTTCTCCTCCGCTCGCACTTGTTTTCTGTGTGGTTAACTCTAGGTTGGGGTACATCAGGGGGTATGATTGGGGTACGTTGGGGTACTTTTCAGTGCACACAGCTTGTCTTGTGACACAAGCGACACCTCGGCATGGACGACCGAGACCAGCACGCGGACGTGTACGCGCGCATCCTGACGCGCTTGGAGCCCGAGCAGCTGCGCGCGCACTGCCACAGCCTCCAGAGACGCAACGCAAGGCGCATACACAAGCAGCTCACGCAGCTGCTCGGCTCGCTGCAGCGGCTGCGGGAGGTGGAGGCGGCGGCGCGGCGGCTTCTGACGTCGGGCTACTCGCTCGAGTGCGACGAGCAGTCCGAGGCAGCACGCAGCGCCAAAGAGCTGCGCGCTCTGCACGAGCGACTGGAGAAGGTGGTGCAGGAGTTGACAATGCGAGCCGACGCGGTAAGCGCTTTGCCATTGTCCCTCTTGGAGCCCACGAGCGACCGAGGCGTTGACGCGTTCATGCTGCTGTGTGTCCGCCTGCAGCTCAAGCGCGAGAGCAACCTGCCGAAGGAACCGCCGTTGAAATCTGCTGTTACTGTTGGCGCTGGCGCGGAGACGGCTGGTGCGGAACCAGCGCCAAAGAAGCGCAAGCTGGAGCAACGGGAGTCGCTACGAGCGCTCTGCACCAGCACCACCGACACACCAGTTGCCACGCAGGAGCCGACTCCAGCACTTGTGCCGAAGCCCCAGCACGCTGGTGACCTCCAAAGGCGGATACTCGAGTCTCCGAGCGACCTGCCACCCACATCGCCAGATGACGCGCCACCACCGATGCGGTTGGAGCTGCTGGACTCGGACGAGGACTGCAGCGCACCGACCCCGACGTGTCTGCAAGAAGCGATCAGGCTCTCACGCGCGGACGCCGAGGTGCAGCGCCACCAGTTCGCCTTCCTCGTGAAGAAGCTGCGCAGAGTGGTGTCGAGCCGGACGCGTCTCGAGGCGGCCGAAGTCCACGAGTTGGCGCGAGCGATCGACGTCGCGGCGCAGATCGGGATAAACGCGACGGTCGTTTGGCCGTCGAGTCCCGTGCTCACAGACCTGCTGACTGCGGCGGACGACTTCCACGCGCTGGCTGCAGCGCTTGCTGGTGGCGACGGCGCCAGCGTCTCAACGTGCGTTCCTACGTTGTCGTGTGGACCGACGAGGTTGCGTTGCGGGTGACTGACGATGCGTTCGTGTGTGTGACGAGCAGAAGCCTGGAGAAACTTGCCGCGTATGTGCTGACAGTGTCGACTTCCTCCGCATGCGCGTCCAGCAGTACAGAGATCGACGTCATTCGCGTCACCGTGTGAGCAGGAGGATTGGGATCGATCATCAAGGGACACATTGCGCGATAGTGAATAAAGCCAGGTAGCGTTTCCCAGCCGCCCACAGCTCCACTTGTGGGGTCAACAAGCATGAGCGGCTTCGAGCGCATCCTCGCGCGCGTGAGCGGCGACGCGCTGCGCGACTACTGCGCGTCGGCGATCGAGGACGAGCTGCGCAGCCTCAAGGACAAGATGCGCGCGTGCCTCGCGAGCGTCGAGCGCGCGCTCGAGGTGCAGGACGCCATTCTCAAGCTCGACGTGCCGCTCGCGGATAGCGCCGACGCCTTCGCCGCCATCCAGCGCAGCTACCAGCAGTTCGACGCGGAGCTCGGCGGCTTCCTCGCCGATCAGAAGAAGGTGCGTGTTGGCGCGCTCTCTCCTTATCTCAGTCGCCTGCAGGTGCGGCAAACTGACGGACGAACAGGTGCTGGCGGCGCAGCCTGCGGCAGAAGAGCACGCCGGCGTCAAGCGCAGCCGCCCGCGCGCCGGCAGCGCTACGAGCGAGCGCGAGGTCACGCGGCTGCTCAGGCAGATCCAGGGCCGCATCGCGACCAAGAAACGCGGCGAGTGGGTGCCGAGCTCGATCGCCGACGGACAGAGCATCGCGGCGCAGCTCCGCCGCTGCGCGCCGCCGCCCGAGCAGCGCAAACACCTCGTGCTCGTGCTCGACCACTTCCTCTCGGCGGTGCTGCTGAGCACAGAGGCGACGGACGCGGTGCTCGCGCAGCTGACGGCGATGATCGGCGGCCTCGAAGGCGCCGACGCCGAGATCGACGAGTACCTTCGGTAGGTGGACGTTCGTTACTTCTGCTGCTGCTGTCGCGAACGGCGCTGACGAACGGCGTTGCGCGCAGATCTGCGCGTCAGATGGTCGCGAGCAAGCGCTCGATCGTGACGCCGCACTTCGCCGTGCAGGAGCAGCCGCAGCCGCAGTCGCAGGCGTCACTGCTGGGCGTGCGCGTGGTGGACCCGCAGCACTTTAACAGCCGGAATGCATCGGTGGTGGCCGCCGCGCCGCTCTCTCCGCGCCTCAAGCGCGCTAAGGTGGAGGAGCACAATGCAGTGGATCTGATCGTCAAGGCTGAAGGCGGCGCCGCCGCCCCCGAGGGGGTCTGCGAGGTGCACGTGTACGACCTGCCGTGGGGAGCGCTGCAGGCGGACGTGGAGGCGTATTTCCGCGGCGCCGGCGCGATCGCGTCGCTGCGGATGCCCACGATGGACGACGGCAGCACGGTGGGCGTGGCGATCATCCGCTTCGCGGCGCCTGCGGGGCTGCACGCGGCGCTGCGCATGGACGGCTACCACTTCCAGGGCCGCAGCATCCGGGTCACCGTGCCTGGTGCCACCACCTCGGGAACTTAGAATGTACATATTTTTACATTTGGTTTGAGTATGCTCTCCTCCCTCATCATAGTTTTACATTTGGTTTTTAGGATGCTATCTTCGCTCATATTTCAATGGAGGCAGGCAGCAGCGGCTTCGCGCTGATCCTGGCGCACCTGCGCGCCGACCTGCGCACTCGCCACTGCGCGCAGGCGCTGCAGGAGGAGCTCGCGGAGGTGCAGACCCGACTCGGCGCCTGCTGCGAGGCCGCGGCACACGCGGCGCAGGTGGCGGCGGCCGTCCGGTCACTCGAACAGCAGCAGACAACCGCCAGCCACCGCCGCTGACGCGACGCTCGCGGAGCTCAGCGCGCTGCACGACGGCTTCGGTCGGCAGCTGGCCGCGCTGCTTCAGCCATTCACTGCAGCCGGCGGCGGCGGTGGGCGCAGCCACGAGCTGCTGGCCGCCGTCCAGCGCGCTTTGGACGCGCGCTCGAGCAGCGACTCGTGGCTCGCGGACGCGGTGGCGCAGGCGCGCGCGTTCGCCAAGCGCTTCGCTGCCGACGCAGCAGCAGAAGCGCCGACCGGCGAGGACGCGAGTGCGAAGAAGAACAAGAAGGCCAAGAGCTTCGTCCGGGAGGTCGTCGGCGTGTTCTCCGCGCTGCGCGCCGCGCTCCTGGAGCACGCGGCGGAGCATCCCGAGCTGCTCCCGCGGTTCCTGAAAGCGGCCAAGAAGCTCCCGACGAGCAACGCGAAGCTCGCGGCGTTCTGCGAGTGCGTCGCCTCCTGCGCGAGCGTCGCGTCGCCGCTCGCGCTGACTGACGGACGGCCGATTGCGTGCACAGAGAATCGGCGCAGCTCCTGGCCGAGAGCGCCGAGAATCAGCAGCGCAAGGCCAAGAAGCGCGCGCAGAAGAAGCGCAAGCTGTCGGACGTCGCGAGCACGCGGCCCGACGCCAACGCGGCGGCGACTTCCTCGCCAGCTCCAGCGCTCTCGGCGACGGACGCGCGCGCGGCGCTGGCCAAGTGCGCGAAGGGGCTCAAGCAGCTGCGCGAGCAGTTCACGAAGGAGCTCTTCGACGAGCTGCTCGGACACCTCGAGCGCGTCGCGTCGTCGCTCTCGCGCGAGCTCGCGTACGACGACCTGTCGGCGCTGGCCGCGAGCGTCTTCGCGGCGGTGGAGCAGGCGGAGAAGGTGAAGCAGCCCGTGAAGCGCAAGAACCGCCTCCTGCGCCTCGAGGCGGTGCTGCGCGCGATCGTCGACGCCCGCGACGCCCCGCTGAGCACGCGCCGCCGCGCGATGGCGAGCGAGTACCTCGCCAACTGCCAGAAGTCGCTGGCGCAGCTGCGCGCGAGCATCGACACGTCGGGCGGCGCGTCGGCAGCGGCCGCTGAGGCTGCGAGCCGACCGTCGGCGCCGCCGCCGTCGTCGTCGTCGTCGTCGTCAGTGTCGCCTCTTGCTGGAGCTGCTGCGATGGCAGCGAAAGCAGCGCACGCGGTCGTGAATCCGGTCGCACGGGAAGCCGAGCGCTCGCGACAGGAGAAGCAGCAGCAGCAGAACAGCAGCGTCCGAGAGCCCAGCAGCCAACGCCGGCGAAGCCGCTCCCGACGAAGGTGAAGATCGCGCACGTGCACTTCGACGAGTGAGTTGGTAGCACATAGAGACCTCGACCCCCCATGTTTGTACATCAGCAACAGCAGCAGCAGCAGCAGCAGCTCAGGTAGACGTTGTCCCACGGAAGGACGGCCGTGTTGTCCCTTACGTCAAGTAGAGGCTGCTGGCGAAGACCACGTCGCGCTTGATCGACTCGGACGCCACCTCCATCTTCCGGTACAGCCGCGGGTCGCCGATCACGCGCGCGGCGTTCCGCACTTCGCGACAGACTTCGTCGAGGCGCGTGATGCAGCGCACGATCGAGCCCTCCTGGACGTCCGTGAGCAAGCACAGGTCCTTGAACGGCATGCCGCGCGACCACTCGTACACGACTTCCATCAGCCCGAAGTTCAGCGCCCCCTTGGTGAACACCGCCGGGTCGATCTCCAGGTGCTGCTCAAGCTGGATGAGCCCGAGCGACTCGGTGATCTTCTTGACGACCTCGCGCGCCTCGTCCAGCCGCGGCGTGAGCGTCGGCTCGGACTGCGACTTCTCCTGGAAGATGAGCGCCGAGAGCACGGCCACGATCTCCTCCGGCTCGAGGTTCGCGAGCACGTTTTCAAAGATCATCTCCGTCAGCACGATCTCCTCGCACGTGTTGATCTCGCACGCGACGCGGCCCTTCACTTGCACCACGCCGTCCTCCGAGATGTACCCGAGCCGCTTGAGCACCTGCAGGCGCTGCTGGAAGTCCGGGAAGAGCGACAGCGAGTCGTTCGACAGCTCGCGCGTCAACCGCGTGAGGTAGTCGCCGAGCTTGGAGATCTTGTCGACTTTCCCCGTCACGCGCGTCAGCGCACTCGCGTTGGCCGTGCACGAGTGCGTCGCCACGAGCTGCTGAACCTGCAACCAGTCGCTGTACATCGTGACGACGTCCAGGTTCTTGAGCCGGAGATCGTTCACCACGTCGACGTATGACAACAACGCTCTCGTCGCGCTCTCCTTCTCCAGCTGGACGAGGAACTCGACGCTGCTCGCGAGCTCTTTCTTCGACGACGACGCGACGAGCGTCTTGAAGTTCACGCTCGCGGCCTCGATGCTCGTCACCATCTCCACGCACGTCTCGGGGATGTCCAGCACGGCGAACTTCTTGCCCAGCACCGAGTCCGTCGTGTTCGACTCCAGCTCCTTCGCCTCCTTGGTCTTGGAGCCGCTCTGCGTCCCGAGCATCCGGTCGTCGTCGCGATCGTTCCTTCTGCCGCCGACCTGCCGCCCGCCAAAGTCAAGCGGCGACTTGCCAACCCGCGCGTTCTTCTTCTCCGGCTGCGAGGAGGTCTTCGCAGGAGGCACGTAGCTGTCTGCGCACAGGAACATCACGGTGATCGACTTGAACAGTCCCTGGCTCGTTGCCGGTGACTCCAGCGTGCTGAGCAGGTTCTCCGAGCCTGCGGCGAGCGGGTTCGTGTTCGTGCGGACCACGAGCGCCAGCGTGTCCGATGGCAGCCCTCGCGCGTTCACGACGACAATGCGTCCCGGCGCGATCGCGCTCTTCGCGGTGCTGGCGCTCTTTGTCAGCATCCACTTTGTCAGCTTCTTCTCCAGCTCGTGCTTCTGCTTCTTGAGCTGGTACACCTCTTGGATCTGCGCCAGCTCGCCGCTCGGCTCGAGGTGCGGGTACTCTTCGCGGAGCGCTGCGTTGAGCTGCTTGAGCAGCTTGCGGCCGCGCATGATGAGCCGCGGGATGTTCTTCGACGCCAGTGCCTTCTGCGTCTGGAACTCGGAGAACGACCGCTTCATCATGTCCTCGACAGTCAGCACCTCGACGCGCAGCAGGTTCAGAATCATGTTGTACGTGAGTCGGAACTGGCTGGAGAGCGACGTCGCCTTCCCAGCGAGCATGGTCTGCAGCGAGGTCGGCTCCGGGACGTCGTTCCAGCACGCGATGATCACCGTCCCGACCAAGTCGAGTCCACGGCGACCTGCACGTCCCGCCATCTGCGTGTACTCGCCGGGGAGCAAGTCCCGGAAGCCCTTGCCGTCGTGCTTGCGGATCCCGTTGAACACGACAGTGCGCGCCGGCATGTTCACGCCCATCGCGAACGTCTCGGTCGAGAACAGCACCTTGACGAGTCCTCGCCCAAACAGGATCTCCACCATCTCCTTGATGATCGGGAGCAGGCCGCCGTGGTGGACCCCGACGCCGCGCTTCAGCATCTCCTTCATCGTCAGCACCTGGGGCAGTTCCCGGTCCGATCCCTGCAGACGCTGGATGCTCGCCTCCAGGAACAAATGGATCTCCGAGCGCTCCGACGGCGTGCTCAGGTCCAGCTTCGACAGCTTGTTCGCCGACTCCTCGCACAGCCGCTTGCTGAACGCGAACACGACGACGGGGAGAAGCGCTTTGTCCTTCAGCGACGTGATCAGCTTCGTCCAGTCGCTCTGGTCGCCGCCCGAAGTGCGTCCCATGGTTCGCGGACCTCCGCTGCTGCTTCCGGTCGAGCTTCCGCCTCCCCTCCCGGCGGCTTTGGCTTTGTCCGACGGCGGGAACAGCTTCGTCTTCGCAGCGCTGTAGGCACCCGGAAGGTACCCGTGCGACGCGTCGTAGAGCTTGAACAGCTCCTTGCCGGCGTACAGGAAATGCTGCAGCGGCACCGGCCGCTTCGTGGTCGAGATCACGTGGATCTTCTTCTTCTTCGTCCGGCCGATCCAGTCCGAGAACTCGAGGTGGTTCGGCGTCGTCGCCGACAAGAACACCATGCCGATGTGCTCCGGGAGCATGATGATCACCTCTTCCCACACCACGCCGCGCTCGCTGTCGTTGATGTAGTGGATCTCGTCGAAGATGACCCACTCGATGTCGCGGATGATGTCCGCGCCGCGGTAGAGCATCGAGCGCAGGATCTCCGTCGTCATCACGAGGCAGCTCGCCTCCGGGTTGATGCTCACGTCGCCCGTGATCAGCCCGACATTCTCCGGGCCGAACTTGGTGCGGAAGTCCCGGTACTTCTGGTTCGACAGCGCTTTGATCGGCGACGTGTAGATCGTGCGCGTCATGTGCTTCTGCGACATCGCGATCGCGTACTCGGCGACCACCGTCTTGCCCGCCGAAGTGTGCGCCGCCACGAAGACGCACTCGTGGCGCTCCAAGTGGATCACGCACTCCTTCTGGAACGTATCGAGCTCGAAGGCGTACTTGATCGCCATCTCCGGCACCTTGTCGTGGAAGTTGCGCACGTCCACGCGGACGATGCTCGCCCACTCGGACGCCGCGGGTGTCGACGCTTCAACGGGCTTCGGGTCGGAGCCTGCGGCGAGGATCGCTTCCAGCTCAGCTTCCGGTTCCACCGCACTGTCGTCCTCCTGTGGGTCGTCGCGAGCGCCAGCGTCCACGCCGCCGCCGCTGCTGCTGCTGCTCGGGTTCTCTGAGTCTTTGCTATCCTTCGTCTCTTGGTCGTCGTCAGGATCGGTCTCCTGCGCGTCGTCCTTGTCCTCCACGTAGAACCCGAGGTCTTCGTCGTCCTCCAGGTCGTGCAGCAGCTCGTCGAGCGCGACGGTGCCGCTCTCGTTCTCCGCCTGCACCATCGCGTTCGACGCCTTCTCGTCCGCCACGATGCGCCGGACCGCGGCGACGTGCTCGGCGTCTGCGGCCACCTGGAAGTACGGCTGCAGCAGTCCGCGTGGGTTCACGCCGACGACATCCTGTGCGCCGCCGCCTTCTCCTCCTGCTGCTGCGCTCTCGTCGGCCGCAACGTCTCTGCGCGCTTCGATCTTGCGGACGTCGTCGAGCGTCAGCGCTCCGTCCAACCCCGGGGCGCTGAGCACCAGCCGCTCCAGCGTCTCCTGCTCGACCATCGTCAGCCCCAATGCACCAGAGTCATCTTCCTTCCTACCATCCCACCAGCACCCAAGCGACGGCCACGCACGTGGTCGTCCAGGTCCAGCGCTCCGCCCAGCAGCAGCTCGTTGCGCGCCGCTTCCTCCGGCGACGCGAACGGATCCTCCTTGGGAGCCGTCGCCGCCGCCGCTCCCTCGAGCTCCACGAGCGACTCGCCGCCGGGGGCGAACGGCGCGTTCGTCATCTTGCCGCGCGCGTACTCGTCCTGCTTGGCGAGCGCGCTCGCGAACTCCGCGGCGGCGGCGGCGCGCGTCGCGTCCACGGCGCGGAACTCGTACGCGAGCGCGAGCGGCTGCAGCACCAGCCCGGCGCGCTGCGGCACGAGCTCGGCGCGCGGCGGCGCCATCGGCAGCTGCGCCAGGAACCGGCTCGCGCGCGGCGGCAATGGCTGCGCGGCTCCGACGAGGTTCTCGAGCGCGAAGAGCGGCCGCGCGAGGCGCTCGAGCTCCCGACGCGGCGCCGCGAGCGCCGCAGCCGCCGGCGCCGGCAGCGCGGGGGTCGCGAACGTTCGCTGGCTGCTGCTGGCGTCTTGCGCGACGATCTGCACGGAATCCGGCGCCAGCGGCGACGCGGAAGCTGCGCGGAAGGCGCGGAACGCGGCGGCGGGCGGCTCGGCGGCCGTCGGCGCGAGGCGCAGCAGCTGCTCCAGCTCCATGATGGTTCTTGGGCGTGCTGTGGCAGGCAATGCGATCCTGGAATGGCTTGGTTTTTGTATGTGTGCTAAACAACCTGCTGGTGTTTTTCACACATACCGGTATTTGAGCTTTCAGCAGCAGCCGCTAGCAAAGATGACGGCGGCGGCGCTCGACGCGGACGAGCTGGCGCTGCGCTGCTGCGTGTGCGGCACGTCGGCCGAGGACGACAGCAACTACCTCAACACGAAGATGAAGATGCTCATCTCGAAATGCGGCCACCGCTTGTGCGTCGACGCGCTTGTGGCGGCGCCTTCGTACGCGCCTTCGCTCACTCACCCGCCTCTGACCTGTCGATCCGCCAATTCGACACAGCTGCGACCACTGCATCAAGCGCGAGTTCCAGCACCACCGCGAGATCCCGTGCCCCGCGTGTCAGAAGCTCGTGAAGAAGTCGCAGCTGCAGGACAAGACGATCGAGGAGCTCAACTTCGCCAAGGAGACGTCCGTGCGCAAGAAAGTGACCAAGGAGTGCGTGGCCGCTGGCCGCTCGGCTGCTGCTGCACAAGCGCCTCGCGTGTGCTTCCTTTACTCACTCCTGCTCTTCTGCTGCTCTTCTGCTGCACCAGCTACAACAAGACCGAGGACGACTTCAGCACCGCGGACGAGTACAACGACTACCTCGAGTCGCTCGAGAACCTCAGTGCGTGCTGCTCTCTCTCTCTCTCTCTCTCTCTCTCTCTCTGTGCGGCTGCTGGTGTCCTGTGCTCACGCCCATACGCAAACAGTCTTTGACCTCGTGTACGGCGACGAGAGCGAGAAGGCGGCGGCGCAGAAGCAGTGGAAGCAGTACCGGCTCGAGAACGCGATCGCGATCGCGACCAACGACGCCAAGAAGGCGGACGAGGAGCGCCGCATCACGCAGCTCATCAACGAGCAGCAGCGGCTCGCGGAGGAGCGCCGCGTGCTCCAGCAGCGCGAGGACTCGCAGTTCGAGGCCGACCTGCAGCGCCAGAAGGCGCAGCTCATGGAGGTGGCGCTCGGCGAGCGCGACGAGAGCGACGTCGCCAAGCTGCGCGCCACGACGACCGCGATCCCGATCGACCAGGCGGTGACCGCCGAGATGGAGGCGGCGATGCTCGGGTTCCAGCCGGGCGTGCTCGGCGGCCCGCAGCCGACCCCGGTGCCCGGCGGCAAGCGCGGGCCGAACTTTGGCGTGAACGAGTCCAAGCAGCTGCGCCGCGAGCAGCAGCGCGCGGGCGGCTTCGAGCAGGAGCTGCACTTCAAGCGCAACCGCACGGAGGCGTGGTGCGGGGTCTACTTCCGCCCGACGCTCGCGGCGGACCGGGCAGGCGGCGACGGCGCGCAGCCCATGGACGTGTGCTAACGGACAGCCAACCCGTCCGTTCCCCTCTGAGCTCCTTGTACTACAAGTCTTTTCGTTGCCGCCTCCATCGTCACGGAGAGCTCTCGATGCTATGGGCAGGCGCACGCACCGCTGGACTTGTGACTGCACCGAACTGGTCGGCAACTTTGTTCGCGTCCAGCTTGCAACCTCTTGTGCTCTGAGTTCGAGCCTCGAGCGCATGTCCGTCACGCTTGTCTTCGTATGAGCAGAACTCTTCATCGTGATGTACGTCGAGTAAGCGAAGCGGTCTGGAGATGGCATTCAGTATGTCAGAACCAACGGACAACGAACTGAAGTGCAGCAAACAACGTTCACATAGACATCCAGGAACGCACCTCGACAAGCTCTGCTGCAGCGAAGGAAAGTTTGAGCCACAGATATGCATGTCGTTCGCGAGCTTCTTGTACTGCGCCATCGTGCTTGGCTGGAGCTCCGACTCCTGAACAGTGGCGACTCCGACGATGATCGTGACAGCCCTCGAGAGCCTCACCAGCATCTCTGAGTCGAAGTGCGTTGGCGCAACTCGCCATGCGATCAAGAGCCTTCCAAACAGTGCATCCAATGAAGCGAGGGCTTCGTCTAGGAACTCCACTTGCGCCTCCCACTCCAAACCGTCAAGCGTCTCTGCAGCACTGATGCACTTCTCCAGCAAACCAGCCGACGTAGTTGGAGTAGACGTGACAGACTGAGAACGTGAACCTTGAGTGGGCTGCTGAGAGCGTGCGTCGTGCTCCCCATCATCGATCGCAGCCTCCAGCTTCAGCAGCACGTCGATGCGCGCGTGGCATCTGTGCGTTCACAGCCACGACATCCATACAAACAGAAGTGTGCGCAGACGACACAGCAACAACCCAC
>JAASGM010000459.1:0-19615 GCA_023334215.1 Globisporangium cystogenes | reverse complement strand
TGGCGCTCGACACATCGCGACGGCCGCCGCGGCGCCGGCGGTCTGCGCGTCGACGACGGCGAGTTGCGAGCGGCCGCCGTGGCGCGCGACAGCAGCGGCTGCGACGACGAGCGCGAGCTGCAGGAGCTTCGACGCCATCGTCGACTCGGTGCCTCGCGACGGCTCGCGACGACTCGTTTGGGACGTCGCCTGCACAGAGATCATGAGGGCGTGTTGGTGCACTTTGGCTCCTGCTCGTCGGCTCCTGCTGGCTCCTGCTGGCTCCTGCTCGCTAGTACTCGTCGTCGTCGTCGTCGCCGCCGCCGATCGCCGCACCTGCTCGCATCCCCGCGAGGTCGTCCGGCAGGAGCGGCGCGTCGTCCACCTCCGGATCCGGGTCGTCGAAGTCGCTCAGCGAGGACACGTCCGACTCGCGCGCGCTCATCGCTGCCCGCAGCTGCTGCTGCTGCTT
This sequence comes from Globisporangium cystogenes, assembly GCA_023334215.1. Taxonomy (NCBI): domain Eukaryota; phylum Oomycota; class Peronosporomycetes; order Pythiales; family Pythiaceae; genus Globisporangium; species Globisporangium cystogenes. The sequence goes on along the minus strand of JAASGM010000459.1, from coordinate 19,164 downwards.
CTTGTCGGACGCGAGCGGCTTCGACGACTTCGAGACGGGCTTCGTCCTTTGTCCACCTTGCTGCTGGAGGTGGTGAGGAGCTTGCTGCGGCGTCCGCTTCGAGCTCGTTCTCGCGCTTGACGACGACGCCTGCAGCTCTGCTTGTCGCCCGCCTGACGCCGCTGGCTTCGCACGAGCCTTCGTCCCGGAGGCGACTCCGGTCGACGTCGGCTTGGCCGTGCGAACCGGAGACAGCTCCTGGTTGCCCCCGATCTCTGCCAGCGCGGCAGGCGAGGGAGGCGTCGCAGGCAGCGTCGGGAGTCTTCCGGCTCCTCTCGCCGCGACCTGCGGCTTCGACAGCTTCGCGTGTCCCGTGAGCGCTGAGCCTGCGAGGGCCGCCGCAGCCACGGACGCAGTCGACACACTCGCCAGCCTTCGCTCCTGGGATCCTGCGCCTCCGACTACCAGGAGCTGCTGCGCAGAGACGCCACGCGCGCTCGGATCGTCTCGCGAAGTGGCGTCCGACGGCGCGCTCGGCAGGAACTGGCGGTAGAAGTCGAGCTCGCTCTTGGCCGCCGCGCGGTCCCGCACGGCGTCGCCCTTGACGGACTCGACGAGGTGGTTGAACGCGTCGAGCGCGGCTCTCGCCGTGGAATCCAGGCGGCTCTCGGGGAACGCGTCTTCGACCTGCGCCTGGCCACCTTCGCGCGGCGGCGCCAGCGAGTTCGCTCCTGTCCGCGTCGAGCGGCGCGCGCGCATCCGCAGGATGACGGCTCTTGCCTCCGCCTGGTTGCTCACGTCGGCGGTTGCGACCGGCAGGTGCGCCGAGGTCGCTCCGGATGACGGACGCGACACGAGGCGAGCGGACGGGAGCCCCTCGCCCGAGTTCGGTCGCGACGACACGGGAGGCAGCGACGCGACCGGCGAGCGGGGGCGGATCGGCGCCAGCGCGCTCTCGGCTCGCTTCTTGCTGCTGTTGAAGCTCTCGGAGACCTTCTCTGGCGCCCGGCGCGCAGCGCCGCAGTGCCGGTGGTTCCGCTCGATGTACTCGAAGAGCTTGAGGGGCGGCGCCTTGACACTCGGCAGCGCGTGCGGGGAGAACGCTGGCTCGTCCGCGCGGGGCTCCTTGAGCGCCTGCAGCACGACGAGCAGCGTGCCCAGGCGCGTCTGGATCACGACCTGGTCCTGGAAGTTGTCCCAGGCTCCGTCGCTCTCGGTCGCGAGCGGCCGCACGAACTCGACCGAGTACGCGAGCGGACGCGCCGCCTCGAGCAGCGGCATGAGCGGAGCAGCGAGCGCCGCAGGGCCTGCGAGGCGGAAGCGCTGCGTGAACGGCGCCGTGATGACCAGCGGGACGCACGCGCCGGTCGCCGCCAGACCGGCGTCATCGTTCTCGCGCTGGATCAGCGCGACCGTGATCATCTGCGTCGCGACCTGGCGCGAAGCGATGCGTTCGTTGGTTCCGTCAAGACTGCTCCTCCTCCTTCGTTGTGCGCGAGAGACGCACCGCTGCTGCTGCGCTGCGAGCCCAGTCCGCGAACGTCACCTGGCTCGTCGACACCTCCAGGTCGAACTCGGCCTCGCCGACGAGCACCAGCGTCGACGCCTTCATCTGCTGCTGCTGCTGCGCTCGCGTCTTCGCTCTTGCAGTCGACGGTGGAGCACGCGATACTGGCGCCGTGGGAAGGATGCGCGAGCGCGACGGCGGCGGCCAAATCTGTGACGCAGCATCGCACGGCGCATGCGATCCGGCGCGAGGCGAAGCGCGCGCGTGGCTGGCTGGCGCTCTGTCATTCTCGAAGCCGCCGCCAGGTCTCCAGGTCTCCAGGTCGAGAGCAGCAGCAGCAGCCATGGACAGCGGCATGCCGTTCCCGTTTGTCGAGCTCTACGGGAACAGCGCCAACGGCCCGAAGATCGTGCCCGGCGTGCCCGTGTCGACCTGGAAGCTCGACTCGAACGCGGCGCGGTGCGGGATCTGCATCAAGCGGTTCACGATGCTGCGGCGCCGCCACCACTGCCGCGCGGTACGAGCCGCCTGCCGCGGCGCGCGGAACGGAGGAACCTGCTCGCTGACACCCGGTGTGGCTCTTGGACAGTGCGGCGACATCTGCTGCCGGCGGTGCCTCGGCTTCTGCCTCGTCAACGTCCCGCAGCTCGGCGTCGACCTCGCGTACACGTGCGCCAAGTGCATCCGGCGCCACACGCGCGCGAGCTCGCTCGCGCACGACTTCGCGCACCTCGCGCAGTCGTTCGACAGCAGCCCGCGCGCGGCCGCGAGGCGCAAGTCCGGCTCGTTCCTCACGCAGTCGACGAGCGAGTACGGGTCGCCGGCGGCCTCGGCGCTCCAGTCGCCGTGCTCGCTCGCGTCCGCGCTCTCGCCGTGCGGCTCGCCGCGGTCGTGGGACGCCGAGTACCGCGTGATCGTGAGCCAGTACCACAACCAGAAGCTCCACTCCGTCTGCTCGCTGCTCGGCGACTACCTCGAGTGCAAAGGCGGCGCCATCGTGCTCGCCGACGACGACCACGTGTGGGTACTCGGCCACAAGGGGCTGCGCACGAGCGTCCTGCACTCGGACACGTTCCTGTCGATCTGCCACCGGTCCATGAAGGGCAAGCGCTCGTTCAGCGTCTCGAAGCGCCGGCGCGGTCACCTCCACGCGGGCGCCGAGCCGCGCGACGCGTTCCACTTCTTCGCCGCGGCGCCGATCCTCCTCACCGGCCAGCAGCACCCCGAGCCCGTCGGCTGCATCATCGCGCTCGACACGCGCGCGCGGGACGACGACGCCGCGCGGAAGGTGCAGAAGACGCTCGAGAACCTCGCGCAGCTCGTGATGAACCTGCTCGCGGAGGAGAAGACCGTCCTGCGCCTCTACACGTCCGGTGACTTCCGCATCTTCGCCTCCAACGCGCTCGACCTCGCACCGTCGAGCGCCACGCCGTTCGAGCGCTTCGGCGTCGCTCCGTCCCCGAAGGCGTCGACGAGCGAAGAGTCCCGACCGTCGTCGGCGCGCACCGCGCGGTCGCGAAGCCTCGCGCCGCCGGACGAGTCGAACTTCTTCTACCGCTACGCCGAGAGCTTCGGGCACCCGCGCGCCGCGTCGTCCGCCCAGGACGCCAGCAGGAAGCACGCTGCGAGCAACCCGGAGAAGAAGAAGTCGCTCTCGGCGTCCAAGTCGTCGTCGCGCCTCTGGAAGAACGAGTCGACCCTGCGCGCAGCGTGAGCGATCGTCAGTTCCCGGCTCGCTCGACCCGCTTGTCCGGCGTCCTCGGAGCTGCGAAGCGAGGACTCGAGGAGCAGCAGCAGCAGCAGCAGAGCAGCAGAGCAGCAGCAACACCGGCGGTCGACCCGCTTCGCCTTGCACGCAGTAAATACGAGAGCTTGTTACTTCGACAGAGGTCAGCGGAGGTAGCCCATGTCGCGCTTGTAGACCGCCTTCTCGCGCGCAGTCGGGCGGTCTCCGAACCAGTTCCCGCTGCTCGAGCGCTTCTGGAACCGCTTCTTCTTGCGCACGTCCGTGGGCTGGAAGATGGCTTCGAGGTCGCACGTGTCGACAAAGTCCGGGAAGATCGCGGGCGACGGGTCCGACGCGTTCGGCCCGAACTGCACGCGCAAGATCCGCTCGAGGTTCTCCTTGCGAGCCCACCGAGGGATGTTCTTCTTGTTCTGCGTGTCCTCGTCGTCCGAGTCGTCCCCGTCGCCCTCGGACGACTCGCCGTTGTCCGACATGTCGTACGTGCTCGTGTCTGTCGGTCGCTCCTTCGCTGCTGGCGGCGCCTTCGCTGCTTGAAGTGCGCTCGTGGCTGCGCTCGCACTGTGGGGAGCCGCCGACTTCGGAAGCTGCACACCAGCGCTTGGCTTCGCAACCTTCGAGGCTCCAGTTGGCGCGTGAGCTGGCTGCGAAGGCGCTGGCTGCTTCGTCGGCACTTGACTAACAGCGACGGAACTCGGCTTTGGCGCGTGTGCAGCAGGCGCGGGACGCGGTGCTTGCGTGCTCGCCGACGAAGTTGATGTCCGTCGGTTCGAGGAAGACGACGACGTTGTCGCCGCCGCCTGCGCTGCCAACTTGGCGGCGCCAGCCTGTTTCTCCGCCGCCAGCATCGCGCGCTTCTTCTCCAGACCCGCACGCATCTCTTGGAGTTTTAGGTGCCGCCGCTTCGCCAGCTCGATCTCGCGCTGCTTCTTCTCGTTCAGCTTGTCCTGCTCGCGCTTCAGCTTGGCGTCGCGCTCGGCCTTCTCCTTGACGCCCATCGCCTTCTTCTTCTTGTCGTCGTCGAGCTTCCGCTGCTCTTCGTACTTCTTCATCAGCGCCTCCTTCCGCTTCGTCTTCTCCAGAGTCTTCTTCTGCTCCAGCAAACGGGACTTCTCGGCCATCTTGAGAGCGTTCACGACCGGCGCGCTGCGACCTGACGCGGACGCGCTCGCACTCTCTTTATCCACCAGCGACGTGAACGAGTGCAGGCCGCTGACGAGGTTCGTGGGTTTGCGGCTGCCAGCAGCGGCGTCGGTCTTCTGGCTACCGCTGCTGGACTTTGTCGAGTCGGACGACATCGATGACACCTCCGAGTCTCTCCGTCGCGTCAGCGAGTTTCGGCGGCTTGAGGTCGAGTCCCGGCGACTCGACGCCGACTCTCTTCGGCGAGAAGCGGACACCCGCCGACTAGGGTCCGAGAATCTGCGGCTGGAGCTCGAGAATGGGATCTTCACCTCCTTCGATCGAGCTGGCGGTTCCGGTTTCAGCGTCGACTGCGCCGTGTGAGAGGGATCACTTGAAGGCGAGGCCGCAGCAAACGACGGGTTCATCGTTGCCGCTTCTGCTTCGGGCTCGACCTTGATAGCAATCTTCGGCGGTGACGCAGCTGCGTCTTCGGCGAGCACATCCAGTTGTTTCAGAACAGGCTCTGGTTGCTGCTGCTGTTGCTGGGTCTTCAACCGATCTCTCTTCGCCCAGAACGAGCTGCTCAGCATCGCCTCCTCGAATCGCTTCTTCGCCGACAGCTTCGCGGCGATCCGAAGTCGTTGCGCCTCTCGATCGATAGTCAGCAGGTGTTCCCGCTTCTGCCGCTCCTCCTCTGTCTCGTCCGTTGCACCCGGGCCAGGCTCGCTCCGCGCCACGAGAAGCTCGCCTGCTGTCCCATGGCCGTTCGGTGTCACGGGGTCTGCTGCTGCTGTCGACACGCTCGCCTGCGGTAGCGAAATCGACCGCAGCCGAGTCACTGGATCCTCCGACGAACTCGAGCGAGCAGCAGCAGTCTCAGCGTGAGCAGAGTCGTCCTGCGCTTCTGGGACGATCACGTCGCCTCGCTTGGCGGCAAAGCTGACTTTCAACGACGCCTTCCTCTCCGCCAAGCTCTCCCCGGCGATAGTCGCTCGACTTGACTTGTGGCTACTATCCAGCACTTCGACGGTGTCCTGGCTTCTCGTGTCCAGAGACATGGCCGAGGTGTCGGTCTCGTCACCGATGGGATCTGCCGAGTGCTTAGGTACCGGAACTTGCGGGTCTTGCGAGTCGTCCGGAACTTGTTCAGAAGCACTTGTCGATGCTTCAGGCGCCTGAGAGTCCTCTCCCTGTGTGCTCTCGGTCTCTTCGACGTCTTCGCTGATAGCCACCGAGCTGGAGACAAACGGGCTTCGCGACCGCTTCGTGCTCGCCTGCCTCGCCTCCCCCGCCTCGCTCGATTGGGACAGCGCGAAGCTCTCGTCGCGCGCGGACCGTTGCGACAGATCGATGCTCTCTCGAATGATCTCGTCCCTCGCCTCGCGGCCGGGGGAAGTGGACCCGTCCTCGACGACTTCTTCGTCGACCTCCTCGTCGACCTCCTCGAGCTCCACAACGTCGTCTTTCTCGTCGCTCGAGTCGTCGTCCTCCATCGCCTCCAGCAGCCGGTCCACCAGCACCGCCTTGAGCCCAGCGGCCTTGAGCCCGCGCCGCTTGAGCTCCGCGCGCAGCTCGACCACCCGCATGCTCACGGGGTCCAGGCGCTGGCGGCCGCCCGCCTTCGGCCGCATCACCCGCCGTATCCGCCGCACCACCTTCTTCACCGCCACCGCCGACGCGTGGACTTGGACTTCTGGCGCCGCTGGTGCGTGGACTTCGACGGGTGCGGGTATCAACACTGGTACCGGAGCTGATACCAAGGCTGACACCGGAGCAGACAGCGTCGGCTCCGGCGTCCGCGGCGCCTCCTCCACGCGCGCTCTCTTGGCCGCGAACGCGTACGCGTTGCTGCGCATACAAACACACACACACATTGCCTCAGTTGTGTTTCTTCTTGTTCTGGTGGCCGCCGACACACACGAGCGCACCTGCGGAAGACGGCGGGCGCCGGCCGCTTGAGCTCGCGCCGCAGCGCCGCGCCGACGCCCCGCGAGAGCGCCGCGAGCTCCGCACGCAGCCAGTCGACGTTGGCGCCGTGCGCGGCCTCCTGGCGCGCGAAGTGGTCGCGCGCGAACTCGTGCAGGTGGCGCTGCACGCGCAGCACGGCGTCGCCCATGCTGCTGCCTGGTGCTTCCTGCCTTCCTCCCGATACCTTTGTTCAAACGTTTGAAACACCACGAAAAGGCGGCAAGAAGTCCTGATATTTAGGATTGCAAGGCTGAATTTTTGAGAACGGACGCAATACTTGATTTCGTCACTATCACACGCTGCAACACGAAAGGACTGCGCTCGATGACTCTCTCGTGGGCCGACATCGCGCCACTGGTGTCGGCCACGCACTTTCCAGCTGCAGGCTTCATTCACCCTGATGTGCTTCATCCGTCCTGATGTACATCTGAGCAAGCATTTGTTGAGAGGTGGAGCATTTCCAACTCAAGAGTCGGCGGTATCGACGTTGTATCGAACACGTGGTCTCTCTATTGAACACTTTTGGTTCATCACCAAGAAATCGCGTGTTCAGCACTACAAGTCTCGAGACAACAACCAACCAGAACCGCCAGCACCACTGCCTCCTTTGCCACTACATCACACCGCGATGACCCAGTCGTGGTCGCTGATCACCCACGCAGAGGACGTCACGGCGCGCGCCTTGTTGCGCACGAACTCCCACTGAACGTGCGTCGCGTTGTGCACGTGCACGCGGCCGTAGCCGTAGTTGAGCTCCGCCGCGACGCGCCACGGGACGTCAAAGTACCCGACGTCGTCCACGTCCGCGCCGGCCGATCCGACCATGATGTGCACCGGCGCCTTGGCTTTCGCAAGCCCTGACGTAGCGGTGCCATTGCCGCCACCGATCGGCTCCGCGAGACACTTCTCCTGGTACACGGGGCACGTGAGCTCGTACGAGTGGTAGTGGCCCGAGAACACGATGTCGACCTTGTACTTGGCCAGCAGCGGCTCGAGGTTCTTCCGGATGAAGAGCGAGAGGCGGTAGTCGCTGTCGTACTTCTCCGACGTGTACATCGGCCGGTGCAGGTACACAAAGACCCAAGGCGTCTTGGCGCGGTCGACGCTCTTCAGGTCGCTCTCGAGCCACGTGTACATGGTCGAGCCCGGTGTGAAGTCGTGCTCGCTGCTGATCTGCGCGTGGTGCGTGAGTCCGTACTCGACGCTCCACCAGAAGACCTGGTTGCCGTTCGCCGGCATGATGAAGCGCTTGTTCGTCGGCACGCCGCACTCCCCAGACGAGTCGCTGCCGTAGTTCCCCTCGGGCGGGTGGTACCCGTTGCTCGGCGCGCCGGATGGGTCCTTGTCGCCGCCGCTTGTGTGGCAGTACTCGTGGTTCCCGATGCCGACCATGTACGGGATCTCGGTCGCAACCGACTGCACGAGCGCGCCGAACTGGTCCCAGAGGTACGTGCGGCTCATGGCGTACGAGATGTCGCCGTTGTGCAGCGTCGCGACGTAGTTGCTCGCCGGGTCGTCCAGGTCGCGCCGCATGAGCTCGATGGTGGTCGCCGTGCGCTGTTCCGGACGCGGCCCCGTGGCTTTGATGTTCCAGTCGCCCAGGTCGCCGTACACGAAGAAGCTGATGGGCTTGCTGCTCGGTGCGCCTGGCGCCGGGCCCGTCCGCATCTTGAACACGGATGAGAGCGTGCCCGTGGCCGCGTCACCGACCTGGTAGTAGTACGTCTGCTCCGGCGCGAGACCCGTCATCACCGCCGAGTAGAGCGTGCCCGGGTCGCGGAAGTGCTGCGCCGCCACGGTCGTCACCGGCGCGTGGCACATGTCGCTCGCGGCGTACGAGTCACCGGTGGCCACCGCGCGCTGCGTGAGCGCCGCCGGGTCCCGCCCGAAGACCACGAGCGGCGCAGCCACCGCCTCGCTCGCCCACATCACGCGCATCTCGCTCGCCAACGTCGTGCTCGAGAGGTGCACCTGCAGCGGCTCCTTGTTGCCGCGCACAAAGCGCACGAACGGCGAGGCGCCGAGGCGGACGTTCGTCTTGCCCCCTGCGGCGGACGCCGCGAAGTACCGGAACTGCCACGAACAGCGCATGTTGACGAGCGGCCCGAACTGGAGTGTCGCCGCGTTCACGCCGCTCGTGTAGCGCCAGTCGATGTACTCGTTGTCCGGCAGCGGGCGGCTCTCGTCGTCGTTGCAGTACACGCCGATCCAGTCGCGTGCGTCCGGCGTAGCGTACTTGAGCTTGAAGGAGACGGTGAGCGGGTCGAGGTGGTTGGTGCGCTGGCTCGAGACGGTCATGCGCGCGTACGGTGTCTTGAGCACCGGCGGCAGCGTCTCGAGGTCGCCCGGGTCCTCATATCCGGTCTGCAGCAAGCGGGCCACCGTCGGGCTCGGCGCCGCGAACGAGCAGTTGGTGCGGTCGATGTCTCCGCACGGATCGCCGCCCAGGTGGAAGTTCCACGCGCCGCCGCGGAGCACTTCAAGCGCGCGGTTGCGCGACGCGGCGTTGACGCTCGAAGCGTACGCGAGCGCCGCCAGCAGCGCCGAGACCTTCATCGGGACTTGGGGGCTGGATGAAGCGGCTTGTGGATTGCGCAGAGAGTTGCCGAGTGAGCGAATGCACGCGAGCGCGTCGGTGCCAGAACCCCCGGAAGGCAGCAGAGCTGGAGATCTCCCGGGAAATCTGATACCGTTCATTTACTTTCGAGTCCTGGATACATCGCGAGGTGATGGCGGGTTGCAATTGCAAACTTGAGTTTGCAAGAGCTGTCGACAGGGAGAGCGCTGTGGATGAGAGCGGCGTTGAGGGACCACGTCGCCGCGCTTGTTCAAGCCGTGTGAAGTCCTGTCGAAGTTCGCAATGTCGTTCGTGAAGAAGTACCAGAACTTGTCAATGCTCTGCCGATTGCGGTCGCCATCATGACGGACTCGGTGGCAGACGACTTGCACTTGATGTCCGCGCACGAGCAAAACTGCGACTTGGGAGCCGTCCTATTGTCATCCGACACTCCAGCCTTGTCGGCACACGGTACAGAAGCGATCGCACTATCAGGTACAACTACAGCACTACTAGGTACAAACAACCTGCACAGCACGAACTGTTTCTTCGAATCCATTGCGAGAACTCGACGAGCCAAGCTTCCTGCGATCAGCAGATGAGAGAGCCTCTGGGTCGTGTGTGCTGCCAGAACAGCCTCTCTTCCGAGCTCCTGGTGTCGATACGACGGATGTCGTCGAAGTCTGTCAAACAGAGTGTCGCTCAGGCGGCTTTGACGAGTTTGTCAGGACACGCGGCGCGCGAACTGAAAGCATGGTGAGTTCTCAGGCATTCAACCAACGAAGTTGCCGCCCTCGCTCAGCGCAGGACACCAGCACAGCTGATCATCACATGGTGTCGAGTGGTGTCGAGTCGCAAGTGCCGCATCGGTTTGACTGCTCCAGGTGACCGACTCGAAGAATGAAGCGATGGCGTTCGCCAACACTCACAGTTCCACGTCGGAAGCATCGAGTAGCGCCACGACCACCGCGTGTTCCTACCGCTCCAGTTTCGCTCGACCATCCATCCAAGGCGAAGTCTGCTTGGAGCGAGTCGCGTCGCCCTCGTCGACGCAATATCTGTCCGGAGGGCGACTCGCTTGATGAGCTGACCCTCATCTGCGCGGCCTTCGCACAGCGTCCGCGTGAACACGATGGGATTGCCTGATGGCCTCCGCCAGTTGACTGCGTGTGCGAGCGAGGTGGTGGCGGCGGCTGAACTTCAGGAGTCCGAAGACGAAGCTCCGGAGCAAGATCTGAAGTCCGAGGACCTCGCGCGAGGTCGGCGGGATTTGAACCTCCCAAACAAGCAAGCAGGACCCAAGACCAGCGCGCGTCGTCGTCTCTGTATTCATCCCGTGCGTGGGGCGGCAGCTGCAGCGCCTGCCGTGTCGCGGCGAGTGCCAGCCGCGCTCCCACCCCACATAAATATGTCTATCTACTGGCCGCATGCTCGTGGAGATGGCGACCGCGCTCTCGGGCTTGGGTCGGCGCTTCCCCCCTCCTCGTTCTCCTGCTCGGAAGCTGCGTCGATTCGTCCTCGGCAGCAGCACGCGCGGCGGTGTCTATATGTCGTTCGCTCCTCGCGCTCACCACTCGAAGCTGAAGTTGAGCTCGGGGAGCTCGATCGGAGGCAGTTCTTGCTGCATAGGTTCACACTCAAGTCAGTCGAGCACACTCTCGTCGTCAAGCGAACCAAACAGGTAGCAACGCGCAAAGCTCACCTTGACGTCCTCATGTTCGCTCGGCGAGCGGCGCGCTTGCTCCCGCGCGCGCTCGACTTCGCTTTCCAGCGCGCCGTTCTCGTTCTCGAGCGAGAGGCGCTCGCGCGTGATCTCGAGCAGTTGGTACTGCAGCTCGAGCTCCACGGCGAACTGTTTCAGCTGCACCATCTCTGCCTGCTCGCAACGCAGCCGTTCGTCAGTCCTGCAGGTTCGTCATCACATCCGCTTCGTGTCGAGACCACTCGCACCTTCTTGCGTCGGACGAAGCGGCGCTGCGCTTCGCGGTGCTTGGCCTTCCGCTCCTCCTCGGACGCCTTCCGGACGCCAGAGGAGGAGGACGACGAGGACCCGGCAGCCGGCGCACCCGCGGGCCGTGGGATCGCGAGCGAGAGCGGCAGCGAGTGGTGGTGGTGGTGCGGCGGCAGGTGCGACGTCGGCGACGGGATGCTGTAGTGGCCGCCGAAGTTGTGGTGGCCGCTGCTGCCGTGGTGGCTCTCGGCGAGGTTCTGGTGCAGCGGCGAGTAGAGCGAGCCGAAGGTCGTGCGCGGGGACTCGTCGTCCTTGAAGCGCGCCGGCGGCGGCGGGAACGCGGCGTAGCCGAGGAACGGCGTGGGGAAGTGCTGCTGCTCGAGCGTCGGGTGCGCCGGGTAGTCGGCGTCGGCGGAGGGCCAGTTGCTGCGCAGCGCGTGGTGCTCCATCAACATCGAGATCGGTAGTCGCCGGACAAATGGGCGGGCGAGCAAGTGGAAGTGGACAAGTGGGCGAGGATGCGCGCCGGCGGCTGATGTTGCGAAAGTGAGACCGTGACAACGCTGGTGACCGGCCGACGACCACTGGCCGATCGAGCGAGCTCGCAGCGAGCCGAGCGCCGGTCGGTCTCTGGCGCCGCTCGTGCAGCTGAAATCCGGTCGGTCTGACGTAAACGCGGCAGCAGAGGAGGGACGCGATCCGAGCGACTCCGCCCCGAGACGATGAGTGGCGGCGCCGCTGCTACTGTACTACCACAGCGTATTGCGCGGACAGCAGGTAAACACGCCAGGTGGCCGCGGCGACGGCAGTGAGTGCTCGAGCTTGAGCGAACGCTCGCGAGCTGGGGAGCCGAGAGCACCATGCACCTGGCGGCGCGATAGATCAAGTCTCGAGCCAGGACGGCAGCAGCAGCGACAGCAGGCGATGCAGATGAGTGCGAGACGCTTTGGTGGACGCGACTTCCTGCCGCCGCCTCGCGTGTCTGCCGCGTCTTCCAAAAGGAGGGAGGAAGTGGCGCTACGAGCTCGTGCGGCGGCGGCGGCTTTGCCGGGTGTCGCACCGCGCGACGCTCCTTTCCTGCGAGCCAACCAACCACACGCCGAGCGATCCTTGCATCTTTGCGGCGCGGCGCATTTGCCTCGGAGGAAGCGAGCCCGAACACTTGCGTGCATGGTGCATGGTTGGCGTCACGTTTTGGTGACGAAGAAGTCGACCCGAACCGACCCGAGGAGCCGGTCAGGGCATCTGATAGATCAGAACAACTCTTCGTGTTCGCCACCAGCGCTCACTCACAACGAACAAGTTGTTGTGTTCGGCGAGTGCAGATCTTGTTGCACTCGTAGCCAACCTCGGTGGTCCAGGACGCATGCATGGCACTCAAGCCGACCTCGATCCTCCCGGGTCGGCGAAGGTGAAGGCGCCTTCCTTCCTGCCTCGAAACCTCGAAGCTCCAGAGCTCGCGACACCTCTGCTCCGATCTCAAAAGCTCTCGTTCTCTCTGGCGGTTAGCATGCCAGCGGCAGCACCAGCGTGTCCGACTCGACTGGACGAAAGAGCGCTCGAATGACTCGCGTTGAGTATGCTGCGCGAGACTCAGAGTCTTGCAAAGGCAAGCACTGGTGGCGATAGCCGCGGCAGTCGCGCACAGCTGGCGCGTCCGAGCTCTGTCTCATGCAGATGAGCTGATGTGTGTTGCTTGCTGCTTGCTCGAACGGCGCATCAACTGTCGAGTCAACATTGATTCGCCTCCGCCCGAGTGTCCAGGTTGTTGTTGTTCGTCTCGCGCTCGGAGCAAGCTGGCGGAAGAACCTTCATCGGTCGCCGCCGTCATTGCCACCGCTGAAGCTCCGAGCTGGAGAGAACTCCAAGACAACACAAGCTACAGCCACAGCAACGATCCGCCGAAGCGTCGTGCCTTGAGCGCTCGAGTAACGCGTCGGCGGCTTGCAGGTTTGTGCATAGCCCCGTCGAGCCATCGCTCTCTTGATTGGTCCCAAGTGCGCATACACCTGCTTACTAAGTGCAACTTGCCTTCAGGAGTCCGCGACATGAAGCACGAGCTCTCAAGAGCTCCGAGCTCTCCGAGCTCCGAGAGCCCCAAGGTGCTGGGGAAATGGACCTTTCGAACGACAAACAAGCGCGAGCTGTCGAGCAGCGCTCCAGGTTCTCGATTTGAGAGCGCGCGCTCGCTCTATTCAAGCGCATCGTTGGGACAGAACCGACGCGGCGGATCTGAGCCGCAAAGGAGTCTCCCTTTGTGTCTGCTGCTCAGCAGCGCCGACCAAGACACGAGAGAAGCGTGTCTCTCGCGAGAGCAATTGAGAACAGATCGCTTCCGCTTCGCTCGCCTGCCTGCTGCGTGCTGGTGCTTCAGCTCTGCCTGACTGTCCGTTTCTCCGTTTCGTCAAGACTGACAAACGTGACGATGACAGCTTTCCCTCCTCCTTGCTCGCTGCGCGGCCGAAGGCATTCGTCGGCAGTGATCAGCTCGATCGATCAGCCACATGAAGGCAAGATCGACCACTGAGAGCGTCACACCATCCGAAATCTCTTTTTTCTACAATTTTTTTACTAGTACAAATTTACAAATATTAAACATGGCGTGGGCCACCCAAACTGAACTTAACTATTCGCTCTGAATAGTGGCCCTTACCTCTCACTTATTCTTAGCTTCAACTTGAGTTGACAAGGACGTCAGGTTGCGAGATGAAGGCGGCCCGCTCGGACGACGACCACGCGCTCGGATCTGCCATGCTAAACGGCGGGGACGATGCTCCTGCGAGCGCGGAGGCGGCGGAGGCAGCCGCGCAGCTGGCGGACGAACAGGAAAACTACCGACGGTACCAGGCAGCCGAGCGCGAGATCCTCGATGTCCTTGACACGGAGGAGCTCGACGATGCCACGCGCAAGCGCCGCCTCATGCGTGTCTTCGACCGCTTCCGGTATGAATACGCGCAGCTCAGCGCGCTGTTGCGCGAGAACATCCGTGCGCAGCGCAAGATCATGGACAAGGTGGGTCCAGGGATTGAGTGTGCAGGTGGGATGCCCAGTCGCATCACCCGCCCACTCGCTTTGTTCGTGACGCTACGGTCGCGCTGATCAACTCACTCCTTGGTGCTCTTGCCTGTGCAGTGCCTAGAGATGAAGAATGAGCTTGTGTTTGCAGCGCTCAAGGTCAAGACGAACCAGCACGTGCAGGACGAGGAGATGAAGAACCTCGTGTTCTACCGCGACGAGTGCGAGATCGCGTGGAAGGAGCGCAAGATGAGCGAAGAGCGCGAGCGCGACGCCATGAAGATCATCGACGACCTCAAGAGCGAGATCGAGGATCTCCAGGGGCAGGTCAAGGCGCTCGTCGCGACGGTGCTGCCACCCCCGACCAACCGGCAACACGTCGTCTCGCAGCAGCAAGCGAGTGACGATGGGGTGGGCGGCGCGAACGCTCACGTCGACGGTCTCCGCTCGCCGTCCAAGATGGTCACCGCTCTCAAGAAGCAGCAGCAGCAGCGCACACAGGCACAATGCTCGTCACACATGACCGCGACTTCGGGTCGCCATCGCTCCCATCCCCAGGCGATGCTCGACTTCGACGAGTGGAAGCGCGCGAACCGCGTCTGGGATCCCCATGTGGCGAGTGTTGTTCCGAGAAGCTCAACGCCGTCCATCGAGGCGCTGCTGGAGATCGAGAAGCGGCAAGAGATCACGCGCTGCGTGAGTGTTCCGAGTCTGCAGCCCACCGCGATGGAGAAGGCGGCGACGGCAGCGGCTACTCTTCCTCTCTCCCCATCGCCGACGCGCAAGAGCCGCAAGCCGCAGACAGCGGTGGGGTTTCTGCGAGCGACGACATCGTCTCCGTGTAAGCGAGCGAGTGCGTCCTTGCCACACGTGTAGATCGATCGAGCACGCAAACCACAGACAAGAAGCCACCCTAACAGCTTCTTTGTGGGTATGCTAGCTCCTCCGCTCGCCTCTGCGATAGCTCCAGTCGTGGTCCGAGATGATGAGCTTGCTGTTGCTCACCGCGCGGTCTCGCGCGCGTACAAACTCGAAGCGCGCGTGCGCCGAGTTGAACACGTGCAAACGGCCGTGGCCGTACTCCTGCTGCCGGCTGGCACTCCACGGAGCAGATAGGTAGTCCACGTCGTCGATCTCCGCGCCGCCAGAGCCGACCATGATGTGCGTCGTGGCGAGTGCCTTCTCCTCGCCGCTCTCCAAGCGCTTGTGGCGGCAGTTCTCGAGAAACACGGGGCACGTGCGCTCGTACGCGTGGTAGTGGCCGGAGAACACGAGGTCCACGCGATGCTCTGCGAGCACGCGTTCGAGGCAGTCGCGCAGCAAGTGGGACACCGCATAGTCGCCCATGTACTTCTCCGAGCAGTAGAGCGGTCGATGGAGGTGGACGATCAGCCACGGCGTGCGCTTGCGATCGACCTGCGTGAGCTCGCGGTCGAGCCATTGGCGCATTGGCGAGTGCTTCGTACAGTCGTGCTCGCTGCTCAGTACGACGTGGTGCGTGAGCCCGACCGAGAAGCTGTACCAGAAGAGCTGGTTGCCGTTGTCGGGCATGTGGAAGCGCTTGGCAGTCGGCACACCGCACTCACCTCCCGAATCGTTGCGAAAGTTGCCGCCCTGTGGGTGCCACCCATTGCTCTGAGCAGCGAGCGAGCCTGAGAGATCGTGGCCAGCGCCGTTCACGAGGTAGTCGTACTCGTGGTTGCCGACGCCCACCATGTAGGGGATCCGCGTCGCCACCGGCTGCACGATCGCGCCGAACTGGTCCCAGAGGTACACCTGGCCCCTAGCGTACGACAAATCTCCGATGTGCACGAGCCCCACGAAGTTCCCCGTCGAGTTGTCGGCCAGGTCCTGCTCGATGCGCTTCATGACGGTCTGTGTGCCGGACTTGGAGAGGCGCGAGAGGAATCCTCGGGGCGAGAAGCTGCGCTCTGGAGCAGCGCTCGGGTTCGAAGGTGTCAACTCCACCATCACGCTCTGCCCCAAGTCACCGAACACGATGAAGCTCTGCATCGAGTCGGGATCGCTTGGCGCCGTCCCAGCCGCCGGCGGGAACGTGAACGCGAACGTCTCGCTCGTGACGCCGTTGCGACTGCCCACGCGGTAGTAGTACGTCTCACCTGGCACGAGTCCGCTCATAACTGCGTCGTGCATGTGCCCTGGGTGGCGAAAGAACCTCGCCGACTTGATCGTCGCTGGCTCGCCGCACATGTCTGCCGCTGCGTATGATGTGGTCGAAGCCTCCGCGTGGCGCGCCGACGCGCTCGCGGGCGACGCTGAGCCGAAGTGAACGTGAGCGTGAGGGCGATGCCGCTGTTCCACATCACGCGCATCTCGCCGGGTTGGCCCGTGAGCGCGAGCTGCACATGCAGCGGCTCCGAGTGGCCCCTCTCCATCTCGACGTGCGCCGACTCGCCCGCGACCTCGTACTGCCGCTCACGCACGCGTCGCACGTACCGAAACTGGAACGAGCAGCGCATGTTGACGAGCGGTCCGAACTCGACGCTGCTGCTCGCGCCGTCGACGTCCGCGTAGTCGAAGAAGTCGCCTGCGTCCGCCTCACCAGTTGTCGGCTCCTCCTCGTCCACGCAGTAGACGCCTACGAAATCGCCTGCGCGCGTTGCGCTGGCCTCGAAGGACACGCGCACAGTAGCGAGCTGGCGCGCGATCGTCGTGTTCACGTGCAGCTTGAGGGTCTCACCAGAGGCAGCGGTTGCGAACATGCACGGAGGAAGCTCCGATTCGAGACACGGGTGGCGGTGCTCGTGGAACGTCCATGCAGCGCCGCGATGCCAGCGGTAGGGCGAAGCTGCAGAGGGTGGTGGCGCAGGAGCAGCTGACGCCGGGTTGACGACATGCACACACAGCGCTGTGCCTAGAGCGGCGACGACGTATGGCAGGTGCATGAGTGAATTTGACACAGAGTCAGAATCGGGGTTTGAACTCTAGACGGTACAAAATTTAGGATCCGTTCTAATTCTAGACCAGTCTGTTTCTGATGGTGCTCTAAAAGTCCAACCACCCATTTCGATAGTGAAGATGGCGACCGTCGATGGAGCTCCTGTGGCGATGACGACGGCTCCTGCTGCTGCGGCGGTGGCGAGCACGGCGAACGTGATCAAGGAAGGCGACACGGTGATCTGCCAGACGAGTGACGGCCGCATGTTCTTCCAGGAGATCAAGAAGGATCTGTGCGTAGTGCCTACTGCTGTTGCTGCTACTGCTGGTGCTGGAGCTGGTGACGTTGTGCGCTAACCACGCCAGTGCTCGGCTGCAGGACGATCCGCGTGGGCAAGAAGCTGACGCCGCTGCGGCCGGTCATCGGCGCGTGCTACGGCGCGATCTTCGAGGAGC
The DNA here is from genome assembly GCA_023334215.1 of Globisporangium cystogenes. Classification (NCBI taxonomy): domain Eukaryota; phylum Oomycota; class Peronosporomycetes; order Pythiales; family Pythiaceae; genus Globisporangium; species Globisporangium cystogenes. The sequence continues at coordinate 1,964 of JAASGM010000459.1, read as the reverse complement.
AGAACAAGAAGCTGGTGCGCGTGCAGGGCGGCCTCTTCCCGGACCCCGTGGCGCCAGGTGCGGCGGCGCTGACGCAGAAGGCGACCGAGCCGCGCATATCTGGGGACTCACTCTCGTCCTCTCTGTCTCTCTCTGTCTCCCTCTCTTCTCTTGCTGCGCGGCGCCTCGACAGAGACGGGCGACGGCTTCGTGCCGGCGAGCGACAACCGCACGTACTCGGACACGAACACGGCGCAGAAGCTGTCGCTGTCGAAGATTATGGAGCTGCGCGAGACCGGCGCGTCCGGCAAGGAGATCATCCAGAAGCTCGTGGAGAACAGCGAAACGTGGGGCGCCAAGACCGAGTTCTCCAAGCAAAAGTACCTCAAGAAGAAGCAGCAGAAGTACATGCCGCGCGTGCAGGTGCTCCAGTGCACGGCCGAGTCGCTCTGCCGCACGTATCGGCTCAAGAACCCGCTCAAGACGTGCAACCTGCGCGAGGACTCGCTCGGCCAGATGCTCGTGTACGCCAACATCCACGCCGGCGCGCAGGTGCTCGTGGTGGACACGTGCATGGGGCTCGTCATCGGCGCGATCGCCGAGCGCCAGGCTGGAAGCGGCCGCATCCTCGCGACGTACGAGGGCCAGCAGCCGTCGGTCGACATCCTGCGCCGCTTCAACTTCGACAAGCGCACGCTCGAGTCGATCCAGTACCTGAGCTTCACGGACGTGGCCAACCTGGCGCGCAACGAGGCGGACGTCGTGGCGCCGCCGCTGCCGCCGCCGCGCGACGGGCTCACGCCGGAGGAGCGCGAGGCGGCCAAGGCCGAGCGCCTCGCAGCCTTCACGGCGGACCAGCGCAAGCGCTACGACGCCAAGAAGGCGCGGAACCTCGCGAACAAGACGCGGCGCGAGCCCGCCGAGGTCGTGCGCGCGTGGGTGCGCGCCAAGTCGGACGCGCTCGTGATCGCGAGCAGCTACGACCCGGAGAGCGTGCTGCTGGCGCTGCTGCCGTTCCTCGCGTGCTCCAAGCCCTTCGTGGTCTACTCGGAGTACCTCGAGCCGCTCACACGCGTCTTCAGCAAGCTGCACGCGACGCCGGCGGTCATCGACCTGCAGCTGAGCGAGACGTGGACGCGCGAGCAGCAGGTGCTGCCGGGCCGCACGCACCCGGCGATGACCATGAGCGCCTGCAGCGGCTACCTGCTCACGGGCATCAAGATCCACGAGCTCTCGACGGCGCTCACGGCGCTGCGACCTCCGCCGCAGGCGCCGCGGGTGCAGGTGCAAGCGACAACAGCAGTCGCAGACGCAGCTGAAGAGGGGGACGAGGAGGCGACCGTCAAGCGCCGCGTCGCGGACGACGACGAGAGCGGCGAGCAGCCTGCGGCGAAGAAGGTCAAGGTCGACAAGTAGGCGGCGGGCGGCGTGGGGAGCAGAAGGTTCGTCCGCTTCTGCTGCCTGCTGGTCGCGACGTCGTCGTTAGAGAATGAACGACGCTGCACGAGCGAGCGCACGTGCGGATGCTCTTGGGGCTGCTGTGCTCTTCTGCTCTTTCGCTGTCGCTCGTGCTCTCTCGTCTCGCGGACGGTGGCGTCGAAGCACAGATCACAATGTGGGATGCCACGAAAGGCGATGCTGTGCTGAAGCACGAGGAGCTGGAACAAGCTGGAGGAGCTTGGTTGGCGGGTCAGTGACGTTGCGGCCCCACTTGATCGCGGTCTTCGACTACGCCACGGCCGCGCCGTACGTCAGCATCGACATGAACCCAGTGGCCACGGGCGACCTGCAACCGTTCGCGTACAAGGACGCGGTCGTGTTCTCGGGCCACAAGGTCGTCGGCGGCCCGGCGTGCTCGTCGTCAAGAAGCGGCTCATGGGCAACGCGGTGCCGACCGCGGCGGGCGGCGGCACCGTCTTCTTCGTCACGGAGACCGACCACCGGTACCTGTCGAACCGCGAGGAGCGCGAGGAGGGCGGCACGCC
>JAASGM010000458.1:0-19616 GCA_023334215.1 Globisporangium cystogenes | reverse complement strand
TCCTCTCCGCTGAGAACGCACCGCACGCCTGCTTGGTGCAGCCAGGAGTGTTCGCCTTCGGGTACATGAAGAACACGACGCCGCGCTCCTTGAACGTGTCGAGGAAGCGCACGGAGGCGCCGCTCTGGTCCACGAGCGTAACGTCAGCGGTGGCGGTGGCGCCAACCGCCAGGTCGCTGGTGCTGCTGCCAACCGCCTGCTTCTTGGCCGCGGGAGACGCCTTAGTGGCCGGCGCGCCGCGCTTGGAGGCGGCGGTCGTCGGCGACGTGGCGGCGGCGGCAGCGGCCGTCGGGGACTTGTTCGCGCTGCGTGTGGAGACCATCGTTGTCGGCAGTGTCGGTGTTCGCGTAAAGAGCTTTGCAGGTTGTTCAAAAAGCTAATCTTCCAGAGCTTTCGACAAGTACAGTTACCAGCTTGATAAGAGGTCGTGGTGTACCTGTATTCACTGAATAGTGGATCCTAAACGAGGCCATTATTCGGCTGTTTGCTGTAATACAGAAACTTGACCATGATTCGTCAGGACTTTTAGCGAATCAAATCCATGATAACGAGACAATTAGATGAGCAAACACGTCTTCGCAATTTACTGCAGGCTCGAAAGTTAAAAAAAACTTGGTCTCCATTGTCAGTGGCAATACCCTGCTCCCCTACATCCTCAGACGCGGCCTGCAGCCCGAACCAAAAGAGCACCGATCCGAGCATTGCTCCTTCTCGATGGCGCATTTGCCGTAGAAGTCACTCTGTTGACTTTTGAGTGTTTAGTGTTTAGCGCAAAAGGATATTGACGTTACTAACACCGCAAGTGTTAATAACGTTTACATCCTATTGTGCTTTCAAAAATCTTTATGTTATCTGATCAAAAGAATTTTGGGATACTCCGTGCAAGTTTTTCTTTTGATAACGGAAAATCTGAGAGAAAATCTAGCAAAACATAGTGAAACCAAGTCATATCTGAAACGATGGCCTGTGCAGTTCTAATCTATTTGGGTGTTTTTTAGAACAATTGCCCAATAAATGAAATATTTCAAAATCGCGCACAGGTTATTCATAACGCACAGAAACGGCACAACATTTCAAAAAAGTTTCAGATATGACTTGGTTTTACTATGTTTTGCTAGATTTTCTCTCAGATGTTCGCTTGTGCCGTTTCTGTGCACACACTGTTATTAACTGTTATTAACTGGTTACAACAGTCTATATTTGCCATCAGATATGTTATAAACGTTTCTCTGTTGACTTTTGAGGACGAAATGTGTTTAGCACAATAGTTAATAACGTTAATATCCTTTTGTGCTCTAAAAAGTCTTTTGAGTCACTTCCAACAAATCCATGGTATAAAAGCGGCGTCAATCACCAATCTAAAGTAACAGTTCAACACCAGAAAAAGTGATGTGGCAGATCGCGTGATCCTGATTCGCCAGCCTCCAACGAATCAATGATCGGAATTCCGCCAGCGTATCACTTTGAATGCAAACCTACGCAAGGTGAACTTAGGCGGATCTCGACTCTCGCATGAGCAAAATGCTGCTAATTCTCTGCCACGCACGTCGCTTGCGAGGTCGTCGGCCTTCTTCACTCGCGAACCCGCCGCCAACACCAGAAGAAGCGTCAGCAGCCAGCAAGTAACCAGCAAGCAACCAGCCATGGCCTCCACCACCACCGCCACGTCAGCCGCGCCGCTCGAGACCGCCGCCGCGTTCCTCGAGGAGCTCCGGAGCGCGCTCGTGAAGGCGTTCATGAGCGCGCCGCAGATGGACGCGCACCACGGCGCGCGCGTGCCTGTGGACTTCGGCGTCTCCTCCCGCACAGCGCGCCGCCGCGTGGCGCAGCAGGGCAACGACGCCAGCGCCTGGGCGCTCTCGCCGCAGCTGCCGCTCACGACGTCGTGCTAAGCCTGACGTCCTCCCACCGACATCTCTTCTATTTACCAGCGTCGCGCCATCGAAGCGCGTCTGTGAGGACCACCCGCCCCATTCGCTCCACCTCGAAGGCTCCGATCGTCCAAGTGCTCTCCTCTGTATCAGTATCAACTCCACTCGGTCAAGTAAAATGAACGCGCGCTTTGCCTGCCTTCGAACGTACACGACCCACTCTCCTGCTCTCTCTCTCTCTCTCTCACTCTCGGCAAGCGCCACTCTGGTACACACACCCCTTGCTACGCCAGCAGCGGGTACACGGCCGCGGTGGCGACGCCGCAGAGGTTGTTCTTCTGCGCGATCTTGATGTAGCCGTCCTCGCCCCAGTGCGTGCTCCACGAGTTCTTCACGAGCGTGTACTTCTCCCCGGCGTGCGTCGTCACGCCGACCGCGAGCACCGAGTGGTCGAGGCTCTCGACGTCGCTCTTGCAGTCCGCCTCGTCGTAGAACCCGCCGCCGTAGAAGTAGAACGACGGCAGCGACGCGTCGATCGAGACCGAGAGCGGCCCGACCGTCACCAGCGCGTCGTTCAGCGCCTCGACGCTCGTCACGTTCGCGAAGCCCGTCATCTTGCCCACGGCGTTCGACGCGTTGAAGCGGCAGTAGTCCGGCACGTTCCGGTACGCGCCGTACGTGTCCGTCGTCTCGATGCCGCCGTTCGTCAGGATCCACCCGAACGCCTGGTAGTCCATCCCGCCCTCGCACGCGTTGTTCCCAAAGTCCCACCTGCCACGCAGCGCACAAGAGCCCGCGTCAGCCCACCGCACCGCCGCTCTTTCTCACTTAACTGCTCCGCAGCATCCGACACGTACGAGCAGTCGAGCAGGTTCTGCTGCGAGAGGTTGTACAGCTGCTTCTCCTTCAGGAAGATCGCGCCTTCCAGCGTTCCAGTGGTCCTGGACGCACACACACACATGCGAACACTGTCAGCAACCGCGTTCGGCCTTGGACGACTCGGTATGAGGCTCTACACACACCCACCCGAACGTCCAGCACGAGCCGCACGAGCCCTGGTCCTTCACAGGAGTGACTGCCCCCTTCGCGCGCCAGTCGATCTCGTCCGGCACGACCGCCGACGACGCGACGTGCGTAAAGTCGGCGCCGTTGTCGGCCTTGCGCTTGAGCGCGCCGGCGCGGTGCATGCGCAGCCGCTCGTCGTGCGAGAGGTCCGCGAACTGGTTCACGCGCAGGTGGTACGCCAGCCCCTGCCGGTTCTTGGCGTTGATGAAGCGCAGGTTCTGGTGGAAGTTCACGAGCCGCTGCGCCGCTTCCTCCGCGCTCGCGTACTGCTTCCCGTGCGCCACCACGAAGTCGTCGAAGAGATCCTTCTTCGCCGCCACGCCCTCGGGCATCATCACGTGGAGCTGCGGGACACACGTGCGCGTGAGTGTGGACAGCCTTCCTTGCCTCAATGCCAGCAGCGCCACCAGGCACGTACGTCGAGCCGCGGCATGCGCGTCGGGCCGTCGCTGCCGCCCATGCGCGTGCAGTTCATGCGCGCCGGCAGCGACGAGAACACGTGCTCGTTCACCGCCCCCTCGCGCACGTAGTGGTAGTCGATGAAGTACTCGTCGATGTGGCTCCCGCCGAGCATCGCGTTGCGGCCGACGTAGTGGAAGCGCACGGGGTTCTCGTGCTCCTGGTCCACGTACAGTGTGTACTCGCCCAGCAGCCCGTCCGCCGTCGGCTCGCCGCGCTTCGTCACGAACTTCCAGCTCAGGCACGGCCGGCCGCCGATGGACGCGAGCCCGTGCTGCGGCTCGAAGAGGCTCAGGTTCGGGAACACGTGCTGCAGCGGCTCCGGGTCCGCCACGAAGCACTTCTGCTCGCGGATGACCGGGATGACCTGGTAGGACGGGCCGCTCGTGTTGAAGATGTACACGTCCGTGTCGCCGTAGTAGCTCAGGCGCTGGAGCCCCTTCGCCTCGTCCACGTGCACGTAGATCGGCTCGACGAGCCCGATGTACGGCATGTTGACCGTGATGCTCGCCTCGTACTGCGTCGGGAACGCCGGGCGCCTGGTCGGGATGAGGTTGTTGGCGTCCTGCACGGCGCGCAGGATCGCCAGCACGCCGAGGAAGAGCAGGATGCCCGCGCTCAGCGCGATGATCGCGCACCAGACTCGGCGCGCGCGGCGCTGGCGGCGCAGCACCGCAGCAGGCGTCGGGTCCGCGCGTAGCTCCTCGTAGTCGGCGTGGGCATCTGATCGGAAGGAGGCGTAAGAAGAAGAACGAGGAGTGATGGTAGAGAGCGTAGAGCAGAGAGACGCACCAGCGGCGCTGAGCAGCCGCTCGGACGCCTGCGGGTCTTCGATCACCGCGCTCTTCGACTTCTTCTTCGCCATCGCTTCTTCGTCGTCTCCTTCGGCTTCTTCCTCTCGCTTGGATCGCTTGTCTCGGATTGGCAGGAAGAGTGCGACTTCAAGAGTCTGAGAAATCCGACCTCCGGATCAGATCTGATGATGGACTGTGTCTGGTGTGCCACACATTAATTTACAGCCATGACAAGCATGACGGTCGTGCCCCTACTGCGTGCTGCGCGTGCTGCTCGCCTTCGAAGCCTTCACGCTCGCAGCATCGCCGGCGCCGCCGCCTCCAGCGCGCCGCCGGTCGAGCGGCTCCGCGACGAGTCCGTGCTCGCGCACATCGTCTGCCCGATCTCCAAGTTCCCGCTGCGCTACGACGCCGAGCGCGGCCACCTCGTGTGCGACGAGATCCACGTCGCGTACCCGATCCGCCTCGGCGCGCCGATGCTCGTGCCGTCGGAGGCCAAGATCATCGACCAGGACGAGCCGGAGCAGTAGACGAAGTTTACACGCATAACAACGGAACAACAGGACCGAATGCGCTCGTTGCGATGGGCAGCGTGTACGTGGAGCTGCTCGCCACCTCTCTCACCCTCTCAACCTCTCTCTCTCCTCAGCCGCAGCCGCAGCTACACGAAGGCGCTCTATCCGCTCAGTACTTGGTGCGCGCCGACCGGCGAGGGTTCCGGCGCTCCGGCACGCTCGCCGCCTCTGTCCGGCGCACGCGCGAGCGCGACAGCGGCGTGCTGAACTCCTCGTCGATGCGCTCGAGCTCGAGCTCCTCCAGCTCGGCCGCCGCGGGCGACCTGGCGTCCTCTCGCTCGCGGCTCGAGAGCCCGACGCGTGAGTCCGTCATCGGCTCGCGCACGAACTGGAACCGCTTCGGCGTCTCCAGCAGCGCCGCCTCGCTCGAGTGCGTCGACGACGTCGACGACATGGGCACCGACGCCGACTCGGTGCGCCGCGCCGCCACCTGCACGTCCACGGGAAGCTGCACGCTCAGCTCGCTGTCGAACGCGCGGGGCTTGAGCGTCAGGTCTGGATCGACACACACACACACACACACGCACTCACAACGTCAGACACCCGTCCGCTGCACACTCGCAGCTTCATCGCCTCGCGCACCTTCGGTGGAGACGCCGCCGGGGTTCGGCGGCGCAGCGAAGCCGTGGAAGCTGCTGTTGAACCTCGAGCGCGGCGGCTGGTTCACCGGCAGACGACCTGTAGATCACCGCCCAGTCAGTTCGGCTTGTCCACCGCACCGCTCCGTCCAGTCAGTCGTCGTACCTGAGAAAGCGCCGTCAGCCGACGTCGAGGCGCCTGCGAACGAGAACGACTGGCTGAAGCTGCCCGCGGGGGTCGAGCCGAAGTCGAGGGTCTGCCGCACGACCTTCCGTCCTCCGTCTTCGCCGCCCGAGTGCCGTCGCGACAGCGCAGGAGCGTCGCCCACTGGCGGCGCTGTTCGCCCGACGCTGCTCGTCGGCATCGGCGTCGTTGCCACGCTGCCGACGAAGCCGTCGCCCGCGTGCGCAGGTCGCTTCTTCGCGCTCGTGCTGCGAGGAAGCGACGCGCGACTCGAGTAGATGCCTGGCGAGTACTCCGGCGCGGTAGCTCCGGCCGGCGCGCTCTTCACCGGTGTGGCCGTCCAAGCGCGCGCCTGCGAGCTCTCTGGAGCCGACAGCAGCATCGGCTGCTTGCGGCCATTGCCAACGTCAGCGTCCATAGCGACATCGTTGCCGCTGTCGTAGCGATTCAGGCGACGCCGCTGCTGCTGCTGCTCCTGCTGATCTTGCTGCGCCTGCTGCGTGTTCGGCTCGGCGCACATGTTCTCCAGCAGCGCCGCGCGCGCGCGGAAGCTCGGCTGGTTCAGAACTGCGGCCGCGACGTTCGTGTCGCCCGCGGTGCACTCGCGGATCATCGCCAGGTGCGCGTGGTGCACGGCCCACGCCGCGTCGTACTTGTGGCGCAGCACGTAGTACATCGTGAGCAGGTCGGCGCGCCGGATGTTGTCGTCCTTGAGCGCGTCCTCGGCCGAGTAGACGCCCGCGTTCAGCATGAACTGGTGGAAGATCGCCTCCTCCGCCGGCAGCAGCGTCGCGCTCTGCACGAGCTCCTTCACGCGGCTGCTCTTGACGAGCCAGCTGACCACGAGCTCGAGCAGGTCGACGCGCTCGCGCGCGCGCAGGATCGTCAGTGCGCGCTCCCACAGGTCGAGCTCGAGCGAGATGACGACCGCGAGCTCCGTCGCCGCCGGCGGCGCCTGCGCGAGGTCCACGCCGAACGTGTTCCAGACCTTCCACGCCGTCGCACTCTCCCCGCGGTGCACGAGCGTCTCGATCACGTGCAGGATCAGGTCCGGCTCGAGGTCGTACTTCTGGTGCAGGTGCATCGCGCTCGACTGCTGCAGCAGGCCGACCGCGCTGTCGTAGAGCGCCGCGACGTGGTCGTGGTTGCCCGTGTTGACGGTCGCGGCGTTCTCGAGGAGCCAGAGCGCGAGCAGCGTGAGCTTCATGTCGTCGCGGACGCTCAGCTGCGCAGCGAACGAGTCCGCCATGGCACGCATTTTGTGCGCGATGCGCACGCCCGTGTGCACCTGCGGCGCCAGGTCGCTCAGGTACGCGCGGTCGAGGCAGAAGTAGAGCAGCAGCGCCACGGGCACGCGGAAGAAGCCCTCGATCGGCTCGCGCGCGATCTCGTCGCTGTAGTAGCGGAGCACGTCGTCCTGGACCGCCGGCGCGCGCAGGAGCTGCAGCAACTGGCTCAGCTGGCGCGGCGGGCAGCTCCCGCCGAGGTCCGTGAGCGCCACGTTCGCGCTGCGCATCACGTTCTCGATCAGCAGCATCGGCTCCGCGTGGCCCGCGCCGCACGACGTCGCCGACACGGCGGCGCCGTAGTTGTCCGCGAACTGCTCCCAGTACGTCGCGCGCAGGTCCTTCGCCGAGCGGTAGAACGCGGCGTACTTGGCCTCGTCCACGCGCAGGTTGTGCTCCTCGAGCCAGAGCATGCACTGGCACGCCGAGACGACCGTCTGGACGCGCGCGAGCAGCTCGAGCAGGTGCTGCACGCCCGCGCGCGTGAGCCCCGAGAGCTCCGTGGCGTCGAGTCCGCGGGCGCCGGTCTCGTGGGCGTGGCGCGAGCCGTCCTGGAGCCGCGCCACGAGCGCCATGGCGACCGCGCGCAGCCCGCTGAGCTCGCGGATGGCGGCCTCGAGCTCGCTCTGCGCCGGCTCGCGGTTGTCGGCGAGAAAGTGCTCGTCGGCCACGAGGTCGTTCACGCGGCGCTCGACGCCCTCGAGGCGGCGCCGGGCCCACTGCTGCACCGCGATGGGCTCCTGGAGCACGTAGCTCGGCGGCGCGGCGGCGAGCGCGTCGGCGTGCGCGGGACGCTCCTCCGCGCGCACGAACGCGGCCACGAGCGACGCGAGTCCGCTGGCGACGCACACGTCGAAGAGCGCGCTGCGCTGCGCGAGCATCGGCGCCGAGGCGGCCGAGGGGCTCGCGCCGCCGCCAGCAGCAGCAGCAGCCCCAGCGTGCAGCTTGGCGTCGATGCGCGCGCGCTTGAAGACGCCCGAGACCGTGAAGAACTCGTACGTCTCGGCGGGCTCCACGAAGAGCTGCCAGCCGAACTCGGCGAAGCGCTCGAACACGGGCACGAGCATCGCGGCGGGCGGCGTCGTGGGTGTGGCGGGTGGTGGCGCTGTGTGCTGTGGGGTTTTGTGTGAGGAAGCGAAGAGCGATGTACTTGATTATATCACTAGTGCGTATTCAGCTGGAGCAAGAGTAGAGAGGGTATATGCGACTAGCAGGTTATCAATTCAGATAATAGCAATACAAGAGAGGTATTTACCACTTCGTTTGTGATATTAATTAAATACTGAAATCGCCCCGAAATGGGAGCTCCTCAAGACGCAGAGGTCGAAGTGGATCGCGCTGGCGGCGACGACGCCGACGGCGAGCCGCCAGGCTCCTCGCGGCACATCGGGCAGTGCGCGTTGCCGTGCAGCCACTCCATGAGACACTCCTCGTGGAACGCGTGCAGGCACGGCAGCTTGACGACGTTCATGTCGGCGCACTCCTCGTCGTCCCAGTCGCCGAGGCAGATGCTGCAGCACTCACCGAGGCACTGCGCCGTCGTGGTCACGGCGCGGCCGCTCGCGGCGCTGCTCCCGTCGCCGCTGCTGCTCTCGCCGTCGAGCAACAGGTTGCTGTTCGAGCTCACGATCACGTCCTCGAGCGACAGCACCGCGAGCTTGAGCTTCGTCTCGCTCTCGATCTGCTTGTCCGGGTACTCGAGGAAGTCGCGCAGCACCTGGTAGAGGAACGCCATCGGCTCGGACGCGGTCGCCGGAGGCGTGACGGCGCTCGCGGGGTCGACGCCGCCGCTGCCAGTCGCACCCGCGCCGTGCACAGGCGAGCCGAGCGGCGAGGGCACGGGCGAGCTCGTGTCCGAGAGCGGGATGCTCGCGATGACCTTCACGAGCAGCTGCACGAACGCCTCGAGCGCGGGCTTGCGCTGCTCGACGATCGCGGGCGTGTCCGGGCGCAGGTGGCGGCGCGGGAACGCCGCGACCATGGCCTCCTCGAGCGTCTTGAGCGGCAGCGGGCAGCTCGCCGCGGACTTGAACTGCTTGAGGAACTTGAGCAGCGTGCGGCGCACCTTGTAGAACTCCGAGTAGCGCTTCGCGATGCTCCACTTGTTGCGCGTCGAGCGGAACGAGATGTCCATGTGGTACATCGTGGCCTGCGCGTGCACGCCGGCGTGGCACACCTGCGTCTCGATGTTGAGCGAGTTCTTGGCGTTCTCGAAGATGCGGTGCAGGCGCTGCTGCACGTGGAGCTCGGACGCCATCTTCGCGAGCGAGTGGAGGTAGAAGCCCGGGTGCTGCTGGCGGTCGGTGGCGGCAGCGTTAGCTCCGCTGCACATGGCCACAGGATGCAGGATGGAGTGTGTGAGGTCGTCGCCAGCAGCAGCAGCAGCAGCGGATGGGAGGGCGGCAGCGGGTTCTGAAGTGCCCGCTCGCTCGCTTGCCGCGAGCGAGCGATTTCGGAACCCGCGACCACCGCTGCCCACATGCCTCATGGGACTCGTTGACGCACCTTGGCTACTGCTGTCGAGAGAGGCTCACGAGCTCGGTGGGGGTGGGAACCGAAGGTGGGAGAGATGCGAGCCGAGCGGACGCGCGAGAGAAGATGGATACACGGCGGCGGGGGCTTTCTCGGGGTGCTGGCGGTGAGTCGTCGACGCTGGCGCTGTCCAATGGCCGCGCGCGGGTGTCGCGACGTGTGCTGCTGCTGGTGGTAGGGGAGGAAGCGATGCGAGCGTCGCGCGTCCTTTTCTCGACTGAGCGATGGGATCCGACCTGTTGTGTCGCCCTTCATCGTGCCGAAGCCGAAGAAAGGAAGGAAGGATGGAAGTGCTGAGCACCCTGCTCTGCTCGACCTCGAGATCGCTCGGATCGCGCTCGCATCAAGCGCATCAGGTCGCGAGGCAGCTGACAAGTGTGCACTCAGACACGCGACGCAAATACACCGAGTATCCACTCCCTCGTGTATCGGCTCATTAGTTGAAGTTACTGTGTGTGTCTGTCATCCACATCGAAGGAGCTTTACTCGAGTGCAAGGGCAACTCGACAGGGAAGGCGTCGCTCGAACTCTCGAGGCAGGTTGTCTGGAGAAAGCGGTCTCGAGGTGCGCGAGGCGCCGGCATCGGACGTTGCGCCTTGGCCGGCAAACATGGAGAGCTCCGCTCTCTCGCGCAGCGCGTCACGCGAGCCATCCATTACCATGACGCGAGCGAGCGAGTGAGCGGGAGGAAGGGCAGAGAGACATGATCGATCGTGGTGATCTCGCGGCGCGAATGCTGGATGAGGAGACTCGGATCGAGAAGAGAGAGGAAGCAAGAGCTTGATGCTGAGTTCTCATTACTGTACGCGTCGTATTAGTTTGAGTTTTGTGTTGCACGGTAGCGACGATATTGCAGGCTCAAGCTTCGAAATTCTGTCTTTCAAGTGTCGAAATCATCATACATACCTTCATATTCAAAATCCAATCTTGTGAACGACCTGCCAGCGAGTGCCACATGTCCAGACTTTCATCCCCGAGCAGCTCAAGCACAGCACAGCGGTGACGGCGACGATGACCAAGTGCGTGGCGCTGGCCGCGGCGACGGAAGCGCGGACTGCAGCGCGTGTTGGCGCCTCGCTACCAACTGTCCCCTCCCCATTCGCTCGCACTAACCAGCCGCTCTGCTTGCTCGCAGCGACGAGATGGACAATGCGCTCATGACGTTCGTCAACTGCCTCGGCGCCGTCATCATGGTCTCGCTCGTGGGCTTCCACTACCTCACGGCGTCGCCCAAGGACGCGGAGCACTAGGCGGTGGTCATGCGAGTGGCGAAGGGGGGCGTGGGGTTCCAGTGTGCGTGGTGCGCGTCGAGTTCCGAGTCCGGTACGACGTGACGCAAGCGGCTTTGTTAGTGTCTGCGAGTTTGTGTGAGCAGCTGGCTTACTGTGCGTCCGTTGTGCTTATTTTGTGCATGCACAGAGCGTCGGGACAGCAACTACAAGTCGCGTGAAGCAGTCCGTCAGAGAGACCCACACCCACACCCACACTGTGAACGAGCTCGAGAAGTGCTGCACTAAGCGCGTGCACGCAGGCGAGGCGAATAAACACGACCTTATGTTTTGGAGCAGTAAAACAGGCGAGTGGCAGCGAATGTGACGGCGTATGAGGCTGCTGCGTCGAGCGTCGTGCACGCTGGAGGTGTGGCGGGACCATACTCGACCGATTGATCGCTTCAAGGTGGTAGTCACTGACGTGGGGGAGTATCAACGAGTGTCGTTCTGGTTCTAGAATGAGCTTGTTTCAGTATTCCCTAATGTGTGAATTCTACACTTGTCTTTATTTCGAAGTAGTATAGTCGAACCCTCTCAAGAACAGTATGTCGTTTGAAAGGCTAATTCCTATTTCATCATTCACAATTAGGGATGCATCTCCTATATTTCTATCTAATGCCTAATTCAGATGGAGCTCTTCATTCTGTGGCCAACGCTTCATTTGCGCTCGACACCACCACACACGAGTCACTGGCGGCATCCTGAGCAGCATGCAGCGCAGCGCGAGTCGCAACGTCGCGCTCAAGAAGCAGCAGCTGCTGAAGCGCCTCGCGGGTCGCGCGCTCGGCAGCAGCTCCAGCAGCAGCAGCGTCAGCGGCGGCTTCGGCGCGCGCGCGCTGACCACCGGCGGCCGTCGCCAGGCAGCGCACGCGGCGCAGCTGCTGGCGGCGCCCCAGAGCCGCGCGTTCCACCGCACGGCGCCGTCGCAGCAGTCGAAGAAGGACTACTACGACGTGCTCGGCGTGGGCCGCGACGCGGACAAGAACGAGATCAAGAAGAAGTACTACCAGCTCGCGAAGAAGTACCACCCGGACACGAACAAGGACGACCCGAACGCCGCTAAGAAGTTCGCCGAGGCCACGGAGGCGTGGGAGGTGCTCGGCAACGACGAAAAGCGCCAGCAGTACGACACGTTCGGCCACGCCGGCGTGGGCGAGGACGGTGGTTTCGGCGGCGGCGCGGGCTTCCACGACTTCAACGACATCTTCGGCGACTTCGCGTCCATGTTCGGCGACCAGAGCGGGCGCCGCCGCGGGAACCAGCCGCAGCGCGGTGCGGACATCCAGGTCAACGTCACGCTGAGCTTCATGGAGGCCGTGAACGGCGCGGTGCGCGACCTGAACCTGATGACGAACGAGAAGTGCGAGCCGTGCAAGGGCTCGGGTGCCAAGCCCGGCACGAAGAAGCGCACGTGCAAGACGTGCGGCGGCTCCGGCGTGGAGATCCTGCAGCAGGGCTTCTTCGCGGTCGAGTCGCCGTGCCGCCGCTGCCACGGCGAAGGCAGCACCATCGACTCGCCGTGCCCGTCGTGCCGCGGCAAGGGGACGGTGAAGAAGCCGCGCACGGTCGAGGTGAAGATCCCGGAGGGCGTGGACCAGGGCATGAACCTCCGGCTGGCGCACCAGGGCGAGCCGGGCACCAAGGGCGGGCCGTCCGGCCACCTCTACGTCGCCATCAACGTGCAGCCGGACCCGTTCTTCAAGCGCCGAAAGACCGACGTGCACGTCGACGTGCCCATCTCGATCGCGCAGGCGGTGCTCGGCGGCGCGGTCGTCGTGCCGACGCTCACGGGCGAGGTGGAGATGAAGGTGCGTGACCTGGTGGCGACGCTCCTGGCGCTGCTCTCGAGGCGCTTGCTGACGCTCGCTTGTTCGGCAGATCCCGCGCGGCACGCAGCCGAACACGGTGATGCAGATGCGCGGCAAGGGCATCAAGGAGCTCAACTCGAACCGCCGCGGCTCGCAGCTCGTGAACCTGCAGGTGCACATCCCAAAGTACGTCCTGGATGTGTTGGAAGGGCGTTTGGAGGGAGCGAACTAACGCCGCGCGGTGTCGACCAGGAACCTGACGCCCCGCCAGGAGGAGCTCATGCGCGAGTTCCTGCAGGAGGAGCAGGCGAAGGCGGACAAGGGCGAGTCGGACTGCAAGTCGCACTCGTTCCTGGAGACGGCGCGCGAGACGGTCGACCGGATAAAGAATTTCATCAAGAGCAAGACGACGGCGGAGCCCGAGAGCTCGTAGCGCTCCTGCGGGGCTCGCAGGCGCCGCCGCCGCTGTCGTCACTGCCACCGCCGCCGTGTCGCCCTCCAATCAGCCACCACCAGCCACCACATAGAGCGTTTGGCTCCGCCAACATGCAGCAGGTGCCTCCAATCGAATCGAGAGATCTTCACGCGCCGCGTGCGTTGAGTTTGTATGGATGCTTGGATGAGCGGCGCGGGTGCGAGAGAGTCGGAGGGGTCTCGTGAGTGACGCCGCCGCTCGCCACACACCGCTTAGAGCAGGAAAATGTCGTCCTGCGGGGTCTTGAAGACGCGCGTGTGGAGCCCCGGGACGTCGAGCAGCTCGTTGATCTTCGATGTGCACTCCGTGAACTCGGCGCTCGCGACCCACGCGTCGTAGTCCTTCTTCGACCGCCACTGCAGGCAGCGACGCGCCACTCCCCTCCCAGTCAGCCAGCCAGCCAGCCGCTTCAAAGCGGTACGCGACCAGCAGACGCAGCTGACGCACCTCGGAGAAGACGACGTACTTGTTGCTCTCGTCCAGCTGGCTGTAGGTCGTGACCGAGAGCAGACCCGGCTGCGCGCGCACCTTGGCCTTCACGGTCTCCATGAGGCGCGCGACCGCCGGCTCGTAGCCGCGGGACATGATGCGCTCGCTGATCACGCGGATGCGGCCGCTCATCACTGCTTGGTGCTTCGGTGCTGTTGTCGGTTTGATACTGAAACAATTGCGAGGAAGATCGGCGCGAAAATGATGTGGGCCACTTTAGTGACATCCAAGCACTGCGCATGAAGAGCTCTCACTCGCTCGCTCGTTCATGGTCTGCTCGCGGGTTCTTGTGGCGCTTCCACATGTGTGCGAAGGAGAGCGAGCGGGTAGTTGGTAGTTGATACATTTATTCAGAAAGTTGTCGTCACATGCACAAGCGACGCCAGCCAGCGCGAAGCCTCGACTCGCAGCCAGAGGTGGCGGGATACACACATATGCACACATGCACCTGTGCTCCTCAGCTCCTCGGCTTCGGGAAGAAACGAGTGCGGCCGTTTCGCACCGCAGCCGCTCGGTCGCGGCCTCCGATCTTCTCCCTCGGCCTTCGTGGCGATCGGCGCAGGTGGCGTCACGTTTTGAGAGTCGTCACGGATCTTGAGCTGCCTGCTAGCTGCTGTGGTTCATTTCGTTACTGCCGGCCGCTTGCTGCATAGTCGGCCGATGACCGACGGCTGCGTCGCACTTGTGGTACCGAGGCACTAGAGCAGGAAGATGTCTTCGTTCGGCTGACGGAAGATCGTTGTGCGCTTGCCCGGGACGTCGAGCACCTCCTCGATCTTCGCCGTGCAGTCCTTGAACTCCTTGCTCTTGAGCCAGTTGTCGTAGTCCTCCTTTGATCGCCACTGCGTCCCCGCACAAGAGAGAGAGAGTGTCAGTTCACTGTGCGCGGCTCACACAGTGCACCAGACCTTCCCACGCATACACTCGTTCTCTATGGGATCGCCACACACACACTCGCTAGTGTATACCACCACCACCGACTACAAAGCGCACGGACGCACCTCCGAGAGCACGACGTATTTGTGGTGGTCGTTGACGTCGCTGAGCGTCTCGAGCGAGAGCAACCCCGGCTGGCGGCGCACCACCTTCTGCACGTTCTCCATTAGGCGGCCGACCGTCGGCTCGAAGCCGCGGGACATGATGCGCTCGCTCAGCACGCGAATCGGCTTGTTCAGCATCGTGTGCAGGTACTTGGAGCTCTTCGGGCTTGCGGAGCGCTTGCTTGCTGGCGGGCGGCGAAAAGCGATTCTGAAGGCATTTTTCACGGCGGATCCGACGGGGGAGGCTTCAGAAAAGCGAGTCACGGTACGTTTTGCTTGCTTGTTCTTGCTACGTGCTGGAATTTGTATGGGTGGCTCCCTCGTATCTTCCCGTTAGAGAGGTTCCGACGTCAGATGCGCAAACAACCCTCAGAACCATGTCTTCGCGACGCCCACGCTTGTGGTTCTTGCTCGAGGAGCTCAAGGAAGTCGTCGGCATGGTCCTGTGCCATTGCCATCGCCGATGCCACGACGGCCGTCATGCTTCACCGCAGATACATGGCATGTGTACAAGTCACCGAGCAGCAGCTTAACAGCAGCAGATCACACGAGCGCTCTTGCTCGTCCGTCTACAGATCCTGAACCAGCTGACAACAACACGACGATCTGCTTCCACCACCGCAACACCAGCAACACCATCAGCTCTCGAGAAGAACCGAGAGACCATCGACGCGAGCTGGTGCAGCTGGTGGCTGCCGCCCTTTGCATGCCCAAACCGCCAAAACACTGGGTGACGACATTGAAGCCAATACGAGCACTTGTGGCTAAACCGTCACGACAAGTCGAAGTGATGCTGCTGCACGAGCACTCGAGCGCCGAGCGCCTGCCGTTCCGCCTGCCCAGGACGCCGCACGTCGCCGTCGGGCGTCTCGGGAAGATCTACCAAGCGCTCGATCGCATCGCGTGCGTTAGAGCAACAGCCACTGCGGCTCCTTCCTTCCTCACTTCGTTCGACCTTAACCTGTGGTGGTGGTGGCGCCTCTCACAGCGGTCGAATGCTACTCGTCGAAAGCGTTCCGCTGCGTCCGCGAGCAGCTTCGGACTCGACAGAGTGGCGCGAGCACATCGAGAAGACGCTGCTGTTAGAGCTCCAGGCACTCCGGCACCACGAGAACATCGTGGTCTACGACGCGCTGCACTACGTCGCCGTCCATCCAGACGACGACGGCCCTCGTCTGTTCATGACTGCGAGCGGCGCAAGCGGCGCACCAGCCCACCTTGTCTCCAGGTTCGTGCTCGGAGAAGAGACTCTGTCGAATCGATGCGAGAGCTCTCATGTACGGTGTCGGCAGCTTGATCAAAGACTTTGGGAGGCTCCAGCCGCTGGTCGTGCGGAGGTCCATCCGAGGCATCGCGAGAGGTCTCGCTGCTCTCCACGAGGTGGTCGCTGGTCGCTGGATGGCTGCTGCTTGCTACCGACCTCAATGGATAGCTAGCTGACAACGGTGAACTGTGTTGCTCGTGCGGTGCAGAGCAGCTTGGTGGCAGGCGGCGTACGCGCTCAGGTGTCGTTGCTGTGTCTCGACCGGCCATCGATTGATAAGAACCCCCCTCCTTGCGCTGGCAGATCACCAGCTCCTCGGTGCTGATCGGCAGCGATGGCGCAGCGCGAGTCTTAGCGTTCTTCCCGTCCGCGTCGACGCTGCGAGCTCTTCTAGACAGCGCGTACGTCTCCTGCTCTGTTCTGCCTCAGGAACCTCTACACAGCTCTCACAGCTGCTGCGACGCATGCGCGGTCAGCGTCCTCGCGGACAACCAAGTCGCGCGCTGTGTGCTCAACCGGCAGCTGCCACGCGAAGCTGGTGCAGCGCAGGACGCGCGCAGTGTCGCCTACGTGATGGTCGAGATGCTCACGGGCATGCGCATCCGCGGCCACCTCCTCGAGTGCGAGCGTCTGCTGAGCCTCGTCGCGTCCGAAGCGAGCATCGATCGAGACTTCCTGCTCGAGCTGCTGCAGTCGTCGTCGCTGGAGGCTGTGGCGAACCACCCGTACCTCCGCGGTGATGACGAGCAGTGCGTTCGCACCTCTCTATCCACAAGATCTCCCGAGGGCGACGAGGTCGAGCAGCGCGCGGTCGCGGGACTCGTAGAGCAAGAGCTGGTCAAGTGTCGCGAGACGCGGCGCCGCCACCTCGGCGAGATCCGCGCGTGGCTCGCGCAGTTCGAGAAGCGCAACGAGCGGAAGCCGACAGCCGCCGAGCG
The DNA here is from genome assembly GCA_023334215.1 of Globisporangium cystogenes. Classification (NCBI taxonomy): domain Eukaryota; phylum Oomycota; class Peronosporomycetes; order Pythiales; family Pythiaceae; genus Globisporangium; species Globisporangium cystogenes. Next base: position 2,987 of record JAASGM010000458.1, on the reverse strand, counting down.
GCCGCGGTCCGTGACGCTCCTGCAGCGCCAGTGCCGCGCTCTCTCTGAGCGCATGCGAGAGATCGAGACGCAACTCGCGGACGCGCGCAAGAAGAGCTTCTACCGGAAGCACCACAGCCCCACGGACGACGACGAGCAGCTGGAGCATGCCGGGAGGTTCGGCGGCGACTTCCTCGCTCCGTCGCACCCGCGACACCTCGACAGCACGCTCGCGCTGCTCCCGGCGATCGACGTCTCCGTCCACAGCGGAGGTCCTCTAAGCGACTCTCACCGCCGCTCTCCTGCTCAGAACGCGTTCCTGAAGCGCCTCGAGCCGCGAGCAGCGCCGAGCGGCGACGACGACGACGCTCGCAGCCTCCTCTGCTCTGTCGACATCGTCGGCGAGCGCGCGACCGGCCACCACATCATCCACCAGCGCAAGGAGGTCATGCAGGTCATCAACACGATCGCTTCGGCCACCGCAGGTGCCGAGACCCACCACTAGCCTGCTCTCCCAAGCCAACGATCGAAGCCGCCGCGCCGCCTCAGCGCGGGATGTAGCAGTTGCCGAACACGTCCGGGTCTTCGCGCACGAGATCCCACACCCACGGCTCGTCGGTCTTCGGGTCGTACGTCGTGATCGGGAAGCTGTACGGCAGCGGCAGCACGAACGGCGGCGGTGAGTCTGCGGAGGCTCCACGCTGCGCAGCTCTGCTCCCCAGAACCGCGAGCTTGCTGGCGCTCGTCGCGCCGCCGCTGGCGCTCTTCTTGCTCAGCAGCTGCGGCAGGAAGAGCACGCCGAGCTCGTACGACCGGATCATGAACTGCGTGTCGCCTTTCTGGAGCGAGCCCCACGCGGCTTTGCTCAGGTTCGCGCTCGTGAGGATCGCCCAGTCCAGCGCTCCTTCGGTGAGTGCGTCGTCCGCGTCGTCGTCGGCCTTCGGCGGCGGCGTGAACCGCGCGTACGACTTGATGTGCGGCATCGCGTTCTTGCGGTGCAGACACGCCGGCGGCGACCACTTGCGCAGGAACTTGTGCAGGAACGGCTTCATGTTCTTGAGCGGACACGGCACCGCGCGTCCGCCGTTCCAGCCCTCGACCGAGTTGCGCTGGAGAGCGACGCGGTGGAGCGTAAGCATCTTCTGAGCCGCAGAGGAAGCCGGCGACGACAAGAGCGACACGCACCACGTCCTCGACCGACGGCCAGATGAGGTGCAGCGCCTGCACGGGAGCCGATGTCGCGGTCACGCCCTGCTTGCCCAGGAGCAGACTCCGGCCGAACTCGCCAAAGAGCCACTTCTCGTCCAGCGACCCCATGCTCGAGAACTGGCGTCGCGCGCCACGAGAACTCTGTGAGCTCCGTCCTGCGAGCCTTCGCGCAGCAGCAGCAGCAGTAGGACGCACCTGGCAGATCAGCGGGTGGTCGCTCGGAGGAACCTTCAGCACCTGCAGCAGTCTGCACACTGGCGTCAGCCACCGTAGAACGACCAGCGGTTGAGCACCGAAGCACCGAAGCACCGAGCAGCAGGCGGGTGACGAACGCACTTGCGGACGCGCAGGTGTCCGTACTTCTCCATCTCTGGGGAGGACACAAGGTCCCCGGCTCAGCACCTCGTCGAACACCCCCCGAACGACGATGACGCAGCGAGACGCACCCCGGCCCTTGTGCACGCCCGGCACGGACGGGATGAGCGCGACGGTCGCGTCCGCGAAGTCGAAGCGCGCGACCTCGCGCTCGCAGAACGCGGCCACGCGCGGCCCAAGTGCCGCCAGGTACGCAACGAGATCCGCCTCAAAGTCGAGCTTCTGTCCCTCCTCCTCTTCTTCTTCTTCCTCCTCCTCTGCGGTGCTCGCGCCGTCCGAGAGCGTCTTGAGCCCAAAGTCCTGGCTCCAGACGCCCTGCGTCTTGTTCTCCCAGTCGATCGCGATGAAGTTGGCCGTGAAGATCGCCACGCGCACTTTCTCCGGGTACACCACCACCTGCAAGCGTGCGTGCGAACTACGGTTAAGTGCCTCTCCTCCCCCCAAGCTGTACACGGTACACTCCCCTCCCTACCATCATCTTGGTGTGGTGCGTGCCGTACGCGATCGGCAGCGGCGGCGCCACGAGCGTCACGTTCGCGAGGCCGCGGCAGGCGCTCGCCATCGCGCCGCGCTCGCGCTCGCCGTGCGCCAGCAGCACGGGCACGTTGCGCAACCGCGGGCACTCACCCAGCAGCCAGTCCACGTCCACAATGTAGTTGCTCAACAACACGGTCGCGAACGCGCCGTCCAGCAGCTCGCGCAGCCCCACCGCGTGCTCTGCGCGCCACCCGCCAGCCATGCGCGTCCGTCACGACGCCATCCGTCCAGTTACTAGTTGGGCAGCTACAGTAGCCATCCGCGACGTACGGTTGTGCGCGTCCGGCGCGCTCCGCAGCGGCGTGAGGCGGAACGCGAGCTGCTCGTCGGTGGCAGCAGCAGCGGCGGCGGCGGCCGTGACGTCAGTGCGTCGCTGGCGCTTCGCGGGCGGCGGCGTCGACGTCGACGCGTCCATCGCGAGGCCAAATCGAGAAATGCGACGATGTGTATGACTATTGGCTCCCTCACTCGTGGTGCTGGTAGTAGCGCACGAGCTTCTCGACGCTCACGGTCGCGCGGTCGCTCTCGCCCTCCTGCGCGAGCGCGATCGCGTGGTCCACCTCAGACTCGCTGAAGAGCAGCGGCTCGTGGAGCATCGCACGCTTGACGTACTTGGCGCTCACGCGGCCGGACTCCTCGTCGTGGCCCTCGACGACCGAGCGGATCATGTTGGCCTGCAGCTGCGAGCGGCGCAGCGGCGACTCGGACTCGAACGAGTGGAGCTTGTAGATCGCCTTGTACTTGTGCACGTACGCCTTGAAGTCCACGTCGAGCTCCTTGAGCTCGCCGTCCTGGAGGTTGTACACGAGCCCGTGGATGCGCGGGAAGCCGTACTTGACCTGGTGGCGCTGCACGAGCCCGATCTTGAAGATGTTGATGCACTGCTC
>JAASGM010000457.1:0-19631 GCA_023334215.1 Globisporangium cystogenes | reverse complement strand
GTCTCGAAACTACCATGAAGATAAAGTAGTACACTGCGCGCCAAAATAAACGGAATGAGCTAAATATTGAGTTTCTCGGTCAATTTTGTGAGATTTTTTATGCGCTTTTGCCAGTTTGGTCATCTTTCTGAGGCAAGTCTGCAAATATGCTCAGATTTGCGCAAATCGCTAAGTAAGAGACGCAACAAAAAATTGCCGATATTATCGAGTGACAAAATAATCGGAATGAGAACGGCATACAAAAACCAAGTCAAAACCGACCCTTTATTTGAAGGTCTAAAAGTGGCATGTCTCACCCTTTGCTTCGACAACCAAGAAGCATTGGCGAGGCATCGAGTCTCCGAGAGAATGAATAAGGCCGACGTCGAGTGCGCGCCACTCATGCACAAGGGCAGCACGCAAACTAGCGACAGACTCATACTGCTTGCCGTCACGGTACACGCCCCCCCTCCCACATTTTTTAATGGTATTGAAATCCGGACAGCACTGGGGGCACGACTTCGCCTCGATGCCTTCTGTTTCCGAGTTAGCATGTGTACTGTAGCACGAGCGATGTGAATCAAAGCGTTGTCTTGATGGAACACAAACCCGTCGGTGTGCTGCTCCGTGACAAACGGCAGCAAGCAGCCACGGAGAGTGTCGATGTGATTAGACGCCTTCTGCTCAGCAATCGCAGCGAATGTCATGCGAACGGTTTCGCATGCCACGGATCTCTCGAGCTCCATCAACTTGTCCATATTGAGTGAGAGACTTCGGGAACTTACCACTGCTTTTTTCACAAATAAAGGGTCGGTTTTGACTTGGTTTTTGTATGCCGTTCTCATTCCGATTATTTTGTCACTCGATAATATCGGCAATTTTTTGTTGCGTCTCTTACTTAGCGATTTGCGCAAATCTGAGCGTATTTCCAGACTTGCCTCAGAAAGATGACCAAACTGGCAAAAGCGCATAAAAAATCTCACAAAATTGATCGAGAAACTCAATATTTAGCTCATTCCGTTTATTTTGGCGCGCAGTGTATGCCATATCGAAACAGCATCGCTCACTTCGAAAAAGAGCTCGCAGCGCATCAAACCGTGTGCTCGATTAAGTCGAACACAGTTGAACAGGGCTCTGGAAACTCCTTTTATTTATTTTGAGGGGGGTGATGACTGGCATAAAAATGGGCTAAATGCGACCTAAATTTGTAAGCTCCTCTTATGTCATTTTTATACATAATAAATATCATCTATATTTACTCAAAGTATATTTAATTTACTCTTCGTGAATTTGTGCAAGTTAATAGGAATATCAAGTCTCGCGAATTTAACGTAAACCATTTGGTTTGGTGACACCATGAAGGCACAGGATGATGACTAGTGTTGGTTTTGATCATAAGAGTTATTAACGTTAAAAAGGTTATTAACATTCAAAACTCCTGCTTCAAACTCGGAAGTGCTCAAAAGTGCTCATAAATGCTTAAAAGTCACCCTAAGTGACTATCACTCACGCGACCGAGAAGGTACGTGCATGCTCGAAAGTCTGACTGAAATATGTCAGCACTTCCGAGCATGTTATTAACTTTTGAGCTTTCGAGTAGTTATTAACTACCCTGCTCAAAAGGTTAATAACGTGCTCGGAACCAACACTAATGATGACAAGCGCGTGTGAAGAATACTTTTGACCGAATCCTGTCAGTCTCCATTTAATTTGTCCTATTATTGCAATGGTATTTGTGTTGACTTGGGGTGGATACATAACTCTCAAAAACCCAGGGAAGGTTGAAATCATCACTCACCGCTCCAAAACGTGGACGGTGGTGATGCCAGGAGAACGACCCCCCTGGGACCTCGCAGCGCATGAGTCGCTACGACTCGAAGCCCTGAAGCTGTCGGACGCGGCGGCAGCGGGGCGTCGCGCGCGCTGGTCGGGCGTAGAGACCGAGACGAGCTTCCTGGAGAAGCACCGGCGGCGCAAACCCGGCTCGCTGCGCGCGCAGGAGCGCTACGTGCGCGAGGACGTGTCGTGCGGCATCGATCGATGCAGCGTATGCGCGGCGGCCGGCGCACCACAGCCCAGGCGGCCGCTGGCGCGTGAACGCGCAGCGTACGTTGTTCCGGACGCGTTCAGCTTGCTGCAGTGCATGGAGCTGCTCGAAGAGCCGCTGTTCGGCGCTGCCGCTCGCCACCTACTCGTGCTGCAGAGCGTGCTGCTCGAGGCGCTGCGCATCGCGCCCCCGCGCGACGCCACGCGACTGCGCGGCTTCTTTCGCGACGACCGGCGCGCCGTCGCCGACACGTGCGTCTTCCTCTTCGCGGACCAGCACCACGCGCAGACCGCCACACGTGCGCGACTGGGTGGCGCCTACGTGGATCTGGACGCGGACGACGCGTCCGAGATGGAGCCGCTCGCCGCGCGCACGGACCGCGCGGTGCTCAAGACGCTAAAGTGGTACCAGCGCCGCCACGTGAGCGCGACCTCGCGCCTGCTCTTCATGACGCGCGACCTCGACGCACCGCTCGCGGTGCAGGTGGCTGTCGATGTCGGCTGCGAGGTCGTGACGTGCGAAGCGTTCCTGGACCAGCACTTTGAGCGCGACGGCGACTTTCTGCGCGAGCTCGCGTTCAACACGGCAGAGGCGATCAGCTGGTGGGCGGAGCGCAACGTGGCGGACGAGCACGGCGTCGTGGAGGCGAGCGCCGAGTTCGCGCCGCACTACTCGGTGTCCAAGCTCCAAACGATGCTGGCGGCGGGGGAGGCCCTGAAGGGCAAGCTCGACGTGAGCGCGCACAACCCGATGGAGGCGTTCGTGGTCGTGGAGGACAGGAAGTCGAGCTCGGTAGAGCGCGTGTTCGTGCACGGCCGAGAGGACATGAACCGCGGCGTGCATGGTGACCAGGTCGTCGTGCAGCTGCTGCCGAGAGAGAGCTGGCGCACGCCGCAGAGTGACCGGATGCTGGTGCACTACACGGCTGACGAGAACGACACCGAAGGCGGCAAGGCGCGAGGCAACAAGGACGGAGGAGCAGACGCTGACAGTGCTGGCGACGGAGCGATCGCGCGAGGCATCCCCACGGGCTACGTCGTCGGTGTGCTGACGCGCTCGCCGCGGTTCCATGTCGCGACGGTGTTGTCGTCGACGGTTGGCGCGAACGACGACCACGGACTCGCGATTCCGATGGACAACCGCATCCCGAAAGTGCGCATCCGCTCGCAGCGCATGGACGCACTCGTGGACAAGCGCTTGAAAGTAGTGATCGACCACTGGTCAGTGGACTCGATGTACCCGAGCGGACACTACGTCAGCGTGTTGGGGGAGACCGGGAGCCTCTCGACCGAGCTGAGCGCGTTGCTGGTGCAGAACGACATCGAGGAGGCACCGTTCAGCGAGGGGGCCCTCGCGTGCTTGCCAGAGTGCGACATCGAAGGGAATCGCATCGCCGAGTGCTCTACGGCGAAGCGACCGAAGTTCTGCGAGGTGCTCAACTGGAACGTGCCAGCAGAAGAGGTGGCGGCGCGTCGAGATCTGCGCCAGACCCACCGCGTGTTCAGCGTCGACCCGCCAGGGTGTCAGGACATCGACGACGCCATGTCAGTGCGCCGCCTCCCGAACGGCAACGTGGAGCTGGGTGTTCACATCGCCGACGTGTCGTACTTTGTCGCGCACGAGTCACCGCTGGACTACGAAGCGCGCAGTCGAGCCACGACGGTGTACCTCGTGGGGATGCGGTTGGACATGCTGCCGTCCGTGCTGAGCGGTGATCTCTGTTCACTGCACCAGAACGTCGATCGTCTCGCGGTGAGCGTGATCTGGGAGCTCGACGCGAAGACGTTCGAGATCGTGGAGGGCAAGACGTGGTTCGGTCGCACGATCATCCGTTCGTGCTCGTCGATGACGTACGAGCAGGCGCACCGCATGATCCAGGGACTGAACGCAGACGGAGGAAAGCCGCTGTACGACAAGAACGACCGGCGCGTGCGCTCGTCCTCGTCGGATTCAGCGAGCGAACTGCCGCTCGGAGTCGCTGGTGGTCGCATCCCGCTGCCGCTGCAGAAGGAGATCCGCGAAGACCTCGTCTTGTTGACCGACATCTCGCGAAAGCTGGCGCAGACCCGAGGGGATCAAGGTGGGCTTGATCTCTCCAAGCACGAGGAAGTGCGCTTCTCGCTCAACGTATCGGAGCTCGGCGAGGAAGGTGTCGAGATCATTGTGAAGGAGAGCCTGGAGATCCACTCGACGATCGCCGAACTCATGATCATCGCCAACTCGTATGTCGCGAAGCGCATCGTGGACATGTTCCCGACGACCGCGCTGCTGCGTCGCCACCCTCCGCCGTCAGGGGACCGCTTCGCGCAGCTCATCAAGATCGCTCAGGCGAAAGACATTGTGATCGACGCGTCGAACAACTACACGCTCCAGCAGTCACTGACGACGGCGGAGAGGTCTGGCAATGTGGACTCGAAGACAATGGCGCTGCTCAAGTCGCTGGCGGTGCGCGTGATGTCGCAAGCCGAGTACATCTGTGCGAGCGACGCCGACGCGCGGTCGAACAGCAACGGCGACGTTACGAGCTACGCGCACTACGGACTCGGGCTGCAGTACTACACGCACTTCACCTCTCCGATCCGTCGGTACGCGGACATCATTGTCCACCGCCAGCTGCTTGCGTCACTCGAGGTCGAGGCTGCCGGCGAGGGCACTCTGCGTCCAGCGAATGTGCTGGTGCCGCTGACGCGGAGCCTGAACGCGAAGAACCGCAACGCGAAGCTCGCGGCGCGGGACTGCGACGAGCTCTTCCTGGCGCTCTACTTCAGCAGCCACACGGTGAAGGTGCCTGCTGTCATCACGTCGCTCAAGCAGAACGGCTTCATCGTGTACGTTCCAAAGTACGACATTCGCGCTCCGGTGTACATCCGCGACAAGGACGGCGTCGTGCAGATGGACCCGCTGCTCTGCGGAGTGCGCATCGTCGACACGCATCCGCCGACAGGGGCGTTCGTCGGCGCAGACTGCATCCGGATGATCCCGCAAGCCCGCATCTACTACGACAGCGACGTCGAGCGACTGGAAGTCAGCGCCGAAGACAGCACCGGCGCCTGCGTGTTCAAGATCCTCGACGAGGTCGAGGTCCAAATATCGTGCGACTTGTCGGCGACGACCGCGCGCGTGCCGCAGCTGCAGCTGCAGCTCGTTGGCCGCGTCAAAGCTCGAGGCGGCTCGCACCGTCGAGACGCCACGACGCTGCTGAAGAGCAAGGCGGACGCGACATTGCCGGAGCTGCAGCGGTACGTACAGAAGAAGAACCAGGCCGACCAGCCTGCGAAAGCGCCTTCGCTCGCGACGAGTACACGCAGCAGCGGCACGGATCTGTACAGCCTCTTCGAGTCGCCCCTGTCGCTCTCGCCCGCGAAGAAGCCTCTGAAGAAGCCAACCATTGCGTTCCTGCAGAAGAAGTCTGTCGGTGACCTCCACCAGCAGCAGCAACCGAAGGCGGCAGCAGTCGTGAAGAAGCGGGGACCCGGCCGCCTGGTGTTTGGCGACTACGAGCCGCCGGCGCGGCAGCACTACCAGCAGAAGCTGGCGCATTACATGGACACGAGGTCGGAGGAGCTCGAGGAGGAGCTGAACATCCACCGACGCGGGCAGTCGTCGTCGTCGTCCGCGATGGGGCTGGCGGCTCTCAAGCGCGCGGAGCAAGAAGCCACGAGCCGCCTGCAGAAGCTTGCCGCCGAGAAGCGTCACGACCGCATCAACAAGCGCAACAAAGGCGCGTAGCTCGACTTCGAAGCGACGAACGCTTGTGTGGCGACGATGTGTGCCTCAGTGTTACCGTCTTGATTTTCGCCGTTCTTGATTTTCCGTCATGATTTTCGGACATATTTCGGAACTCGCCCCATTTCGTGTGGGTCACATGAATAGTATCCACGTAAATACTATGAAGCGATAGTGATGAAAGTCAGTACCCCTTGATTTTGTCACTATGTCAAATAAATGATCCTCGACTCGCCCATACTAAAGCTCAGTCTAGACGTCGCCCCTCCATCGGATCCTCACGCTTCCGACCAACGCAAAGCACCAAGAAGCCCCCACCGCCGCCTCCCCGTCTCCGCCCCCCGCCGCCAGAATGATGCAGGCGCCCGTGATGGTGCTGAGTACGTGCGGACTACACGAGTGAGCGCGTGACACGCAGCGCGGCTCTCTGACCACCACTCTTCGACCTCTCGTCTGCAGACACGAACACCCGCCGCGAAACCGGCCGCACGGCGCAGCTCGGGAACATCGAGGCCGCCAAGGTGCGTCGCTGCAGCAGACACCGCTGCTGTACACCTGTTTGCATAGGAGCTGACTGAATACTTCCCCCTCTCGCCCACCGGCGCGCACGCAGGCCGTGTCGGACATCGTGCGCACGACGCTCGGACCGCGCTCGATGCTCAAGATGCTGCTGGACCCGATGGGCGGCATCGTCATGACGAACGACGGCAACGCGATCCTGCGCGAGGTGGACGTGTCGCACCCGGCGGCCAAGAGCATGATCGAGCTCAGCCGCGCGCAGGACGAGGAGGTGGGCGACGGCACGACGTCCGTCATCATCCTCGGTGCGTGCGTTTGCGCTGCTGCCGCCTGCGTCTGCGTGCCAATCCAACAAGTAGCGAACGAGCGAACAAACTGACGGACTGCTGTGTATGCGCAGCGGGCGAGCTGCTGCTCGTCGCGGAGCCGTTTCTGGCGCACCAGGTGCACCCGACGGTGATCATCCGGGGCTTCCACCGCGCGCTGCAGGCGTCGCTCGAGATCGCCAAGGGCCTCGCGCGCAGCATCGCGCTCGAGGACAAGGCGGCGATGCGGCAGCTGATCCAGTCGTCGGTCGGCACCAAGTTCTCGCCGCGCGTGAGCCACCTCGTGAGCGACCTGGCGCTCGACGCGGTGCTCACGGTCGTGCGCACGGCGCCGAACGGCAAGAAGGAGGTGGATGTGAAGCGCTACGCCAAGGTGGAGAAGATCCCCGGCGGCGAGCTCGCCGACTGCCGCGTGCTCAAGGGCGTGATGTTCAACAAGGACGTGACGCACGCGAAGATGCGCCGGCGCATCGCCAACCCGCGCGTGCTGCTGCTCGACTGCCCGCTCGAGTACAAGAAGGGCGAGAGCCAGACGAACGTCGAGCTCACGAACGACCAGGACTGGAACACGCTGCTGCGCCTCGAGGAGGAGTACATCGAGAACCTGTGCGCGCAGGTCGTGGCGATGAAGCCGGACGTCGTGATCACGGAGAAGGGCGTGTCGGACCTCGCGCAGCACTACTTCGTCAAGGCCAACATCACGGCGTTCCGGCGCCTGCGCAAGACGGACAACAACCGCGTCGCGCGCGCCACGGGTGCCACAATCGTGAGCCGCGCCGACGAGATCCAGGAGTCCGACATCGGCACGCAGTGCGGGCTCTTCGAGGTGCGCAAGATCGGCGACGAGTACTTTGCGTTCTTCGAGGACTGCGCCGACCCGGGCGCGTGCAGCATCCTGCTGCGCGGCGGTAGCAAGGACGTGCTCAACGAGGTCGAGCGCAACCTCCAGGACGCCATGCAGGTCGCGCGCAACGTGGTCTTCGAGCCGCTGCTGCTGCCCGGCGGCGGCGCGACCGAGATGCGCGTGGCGCACGAGCTCAAAAAGCGCGCGGACGAGATCGAAGGTGTCGAGCAGTTCCCGTTCCGGGCAGTCGCCGAGGCGCTCGAGGTCATCCCGCGCACGCTGCTGCAGAACTGCGGCGCGGACGTCGTGCGCGTCATGACGGCGCTGCGCGCCAAGCAGGCCGAGACGGACGACGCGTTCGGCGTCGACGGCGTGACGGGCAAGGTCACGAACGCCGAAGCGCTCGGCGTCTGGGAGCCCTTCGAGGTCAAGACGCAGACGATCAAGACGGCCGTCGAGGCCGCCTGCATGCTCCTGCGCATCGACGACATCGTCTCGGGGCTCGCCAAGAAGAAGCACTGAGCCGCCTCGCATCGCTCGCCCGCATCTGCTGCACCAGGCAGATAGGCAGGTAGGCACGCGGTTAGCGACCGCCGCATAATGTATCCGTCCGATCCTTCGCCTCTTGCGTATCATACATTACACCGACAGGAAGCATCACGAAGCGACACAAGTGTACCTGATGGCCGTGGACCGCGAGCTCCGGCGGCTGCTGGCGCGCGCGCTGCTCCCGGAGCCCCACGAGTCGGCGCGCGAGGTGCTCGCGAAGCTGCGGCGCGCCGCGCGGCAGCGGGACGTGGGCCTCGCGGAGCTGCTCGCGCTCGCGGCCGAGGCGGCGAGCCACCAGCGCGACTTCGGCGCCGCGCAGGACGCCGTCGACTGGTTCCTCCGCGACTGCCGCGCCAAGAACCAGGTGCGTTGGTCCGTGTGACGCGCGTGTGTGCGTGAGCCCACGGGAGCTGAACCCGCGGCGCCGCCCAGTTCTACTGCCGCGTGCAGCTCGTGCGCGCGCAGTGCGCATCCCACGCCGCCGCATCCGCCGCCGCCACAGGTGCCAGCCGCCTGCGCCGGGTGCTCGACGCGCTGCACTTCGTGCTGCTCGTGCTGCCGGTCGCGACTGACGCTCGCCGGCGGCCGCACTACGACTTCCTCGTCTACAACGCCTCGGTCGTCTACTGGCGCATCGCGCGGCAGCTCATGAAGCGCGCGACGTGGCAGTTCCTCGTACCGTCGCTCTCCCGCGTGCTCGACGCGCTCAGGGCCGTGGGCGAGCGCGACGGGCTCTGGCTCGCGCGGCTGCAGCTCGCGCTCGTGTCGGCGCTGCTGGACGCCAAGCAGTTCGCCGAGGCGGCTAGAGCCGTGAACGAGCTCGTGGACGGCCACCTGGCGCCGCTCGTCGCCGCGAGCCAGAGCGAGGGGGGCTCCGTGAGCGAGGAGCTCACGGCGCTCGTCAACGCGGCGCTTCGCGCGCAGGTCCACGTCGGATCGATGAAGGATGCCGAGTGCCAGAAGATCGTCGCGAACGTCAGGAAGAGCGCGATCGTCGCCGCCAGCAAGCACGCGGCGCTGCTCGTGAAGCTCCAGTGTGTCAGGTCCGGAGGCAGCCTCTCGGGGGCGGCGGCAGACGCGACGTACAGCGAGCTCTTCCAGGACGCCACAGGCTTCTCGGCGTTCTCGGCCGCTGCGACGAGCGACGAGGAGCTCACGCGGTTCCTGGACGCGCTGGACGCCAAGGCCGTCGAGGCGATCGACGCCGACGTGGTCGCCGAGACGGGTCTCCACGCCGCCAGCGCGCACGAGCTGCGCGCCGCGAGCGCCTGCGACCGCGCACTGCAGCGCAAGGGCAAGTCGCTCGCTCCGCGTCAGCGCGTGTTGCACCAAGTGCTCCGCGCCGTGCTGCTCGTGGCCACGCCGCCGGCGACTCACAGCTGGGCGGACAGCAGAGCGAAGCGCGAGGTGCTGGTGCTCGCGCGCCGCGCGGAGGCCGTCAAGGCGCTGGAGCGCGCGATCCTCGCGGCGAAGCGCCAGGCGGACCCTGACCTCGTCGAGAGCGTCTGCGTGCACGCGTGGAACCTGTCGCTGCCGCTGCTGCAGCCGCACCTGCGGGGGCAGCTGGGCCGCGTGCTGGCGCTGGCGACGGACGCGCTGGAAGCGATGGACTCGCTGCTGCTCGAGCTGCGCGCGCGGCTGTTACTCGAGATGGCCAAGCTCGAGGTCGCGTCCGACTTCCTCATCAAGGCGTTCGCGAGCGTCAGCAAGGCGCTCGCACTCGACTACGGCGCGTCCGTCGCGCAGGCGAAGACGCTCGACGACGTGCGCGAGCACGAGAGTCGGCTGACGACGCGGCCCGTGGACGTTCACCTCCTGCAGCTCAGGAAGACGCTCCAGTGGCGCCTCGACATGGAGGAGCCGGGCGACGGGAGCGGCGCCTGCGAAGGCCCCGTGCGCGTGCTGGTGGAGCAGGCGAGGGAGACGAAGGACAGCGCTGCGCTGAGAGCCGCGCTGACACGGGCGTCCGCGCTGCTAGTCGAGCTGACCGAGCAGAGAGCGGCACCCGAGCGCCTCGTCGTGCTCTGGCTTGACGTGTGCAAGCTGCTGAGGGACAAGCTGCAGGATGTCGCGGCGGCGGAGCACTTCGCGAAGCGCGGCCTCGAGCTCTTCTTCAGCACCGGCGCCAGTGCGTTGGCGACGACACCGACGGCCGTATACGAGCACAGCCCTGAGAGCGCGATGCGGACGGAGAAGAGCCTGGTGGCCTTGGAGATCGAGTTCCGCGCGCTGGTCGTGGAGATCCTCGCAGCTCGCCTGAAGACCCGCGCCGAGCAAATCGAAGCCGCCAAGAAGCGGCCGCTCGAAGGAATGCGTCGCAGAGACGCCGCGCGGCACCAAAGCGCACTCGACGACCTCGAGCTGGCGGCGCTCAAGCTCCTCCCTGGCGAGTGCGTGATCCTTGGCATCCAGCAGCCGCACAAGTCGGAGCTCGCGACCGGCGACGAAGCGGACGCAGAGACGATCCGCACGCGTGCGAAAGCCATCGACGGCGAACTCGACGAGCTGAAGCGACAGCTCCTCGGCCACCTCGTAGCGTCGCTCACGGTCGCGGGCCACCTCGGGTGGCGCTTCGCGCTCGAGAACACGTGCGTGCGCCTGTGGAACTACCACTTCCACGTCTTCCGGATGCTCGCGTCGCCGTCGTTCAGTGGCGACTCGGTCTTGCGCGAGTGCGTCGCCGCCTTCGAAGCCGCGTACACTGCGCTCGAGGTGTTCCCTGGCGTCGACGGCGAGCTGCTCGCGTGCACGGCACTTGGTCTCGCCAAGGTCTACGAGCGCATGGCGCAGTGGGACAGAGCGCTGGCGATCGCAGACTCGTTCCTCAAGCGCAAGGGGGGCGCGGGCTCCTCCGCTGTCAGCGCAGTCCACCGGATGCGCTTCGCCGAGCTCAAGACGCGCGCGCAGCTGGCGCAGAACGCCAAGGAGGTCGCACTGAACGAGCCCGCGAGCGCCTTCTTGCGAGTGGCGGCGTACCTGGAAGCGCTCGAGAGCACGTCAACGCAGCAGCAGAGCCTCTCGACGGCCGCCCAGAGCTACTTCCAGAGAGCGGTGGCGCTGTGGCCGAGTGTTGCTGCCGAGATGGTGGCGCCGGTGCTGTCTGGCAGCCCCGACGCGGCGCCGCCGTTGACGATGGAGGACGCGCAGCAGCAGGTGGAGATCTACACGGAGCTCTGGACGCGCGTGGCGCATGCGGCGCTGCGCTTGCAGCAGTTCCGATTCGCGGTCGAGTGCTCGAGCCAAGCGCGCGTCGTTCTGACGTCGTCGTCGTCGTCAGAGACGTCCGGCAGACACCAAGCGCCTCCGCTCACGATCGGAACGTGGCGGTGGCTCGCGGCGAGCGAGATCCTGTGCGGCCGGGCGATCCTCGCGCTCGGGAGCGGCGAGAGCCCGCCGAAGAAGCTTGTGCTCGCAGCGCTCGTGCACCTCGCGAACGCTGTCGAGTACGGCGATCGCGCGAACGCCGGTTCCCTCGTGGTGAAGGCGGGCGAAGTCGTATGGAACGCGGCGCTCATGGCGTTCAACAGCACGCAGCCGTCTGCTGGTAACGAGTACGACTCGGCCGACGTGAAGCGAGTGATCGAGCTTCTGAGAGTGGTGCTTGTTCGTCTCGGCAAGGTAGTTGTGGAAGCCTCCGAGCCGGCAGGAGAGGCGCCGAGCTGCTTCGGCGACCTGGTGCTGCTCACTCTCGCTGTGTGCGAGAACGCCGGCGAGTGGTCCGAGTCGTGCGGCATCTGCGAGGACGCGCTTGCGTCCAGAGCGATGGCGTCGGTCCCCGCAAGGACGCTGAACGAGATCCGCACCGCCGCGGCGATCTCCGCGGCGAAGCTGGGCAAGGCGCTTGTCGGTGGGTCTGCCAGCAGCGGCTCTGGCAGGCGCAAGGCCGACGAGCAAAGTCCGATCCTGAGAGCCAAGATCCTGAAGAAGATCGCGTTCTCGTCGGCGAAGGATCCGCCGGCGCAGCTGAAGGCGCTCGCCAGTGCACACGCAGAGCTGGCGGGGAAGCCGGAGGAACAGGCCGTCGTGCTTCTCGACATGGCCGAGTGGTTCTACGCCAGTCGGATCTCCGCGCAGGACACGGAATCGCACTTGGACCGCGCCACGAAGATCCTGCTGGCGAGTGAGACGAGAGCGCACGAGCCGTTGCCGTTGTCGCCATCTCGAGTGCTCCTTCACTCGCGCTCCGGGCTCGCGACCAGCGGCAACAGACTCAAGATCTCCGTCTCTGCGTCTGCACTCAAGCAGGATCCGGACGCGCCGACGTACTCTGCGCTGTGGTTGAACGAGAAGCTCATCCGGGTGTTCGTGATGAAGGCGATGACCGCCGCGTCCTTCGTCGACCGATGCAATCACGTCGAAGAGGCGCTCAGTTGCGTGCAGCGCGCGTGGGAAGGCATCGTCGCCACCGTCAACGTCGCAGATCTTCAGGAGAGGTTCGCCAAGGCACCCGGGTCCTCCGAACTCGACTTTGACGAGTGGAGCAGCGCTGAGGAACCGCGACACGTCGTCCCTCAGTCCAGTCTGGAGTGGGTCGCGTTCTACTCGAAGAGCGTTGACGGTCGGTTCTCCACAGAGTGGGTGGAGAAGCTGCAGGCGGCGCACACGAGTGCGCCAGCCACGCTCCACTTCACGGACCCAATCGTTACGGGCTATTACCTCGAGCAGCTCCTCGCCATGCTCCGCGAGCATCGACTCGATGAACTCGCGCTGCCGACGATCTGTCTCTACCAAGTCATCTTCCACGGCTACGTCCCGAGGCAAGCGCACACGATGCGTCTCTGGCTCGAGCTCACGCTGTTCGACGTGCTGGAGCGGACCGACCTGGCTGCGTGCGCGCTGCCTATGCAGAGCGCGCTCGAGATCTTCCAGGAGCACGGCAGAGCGATCATCGACGAGCTGCGGTCGCACGCCTCGGGCTCCGCTGCTCACATCAGGAACGGCGTCTGCCGCCGCGTTCTGTCCTCAACGTCGCCGGATCTGCTCGAGAAGATGAGGAGCTGCGTCCGGATGTTCGTCCGGTTCGGGTACGTCCGACAGGGGAAGTCAGGACTGGAGATCCTCCGTCGCATCGCAGAACAGCCAGCGAGCACGCCCGCTAACGAGAGCGAGTTGCGTGTGCTGGCGGCGCTGGTGCTCGACATGGAGGGGAGCGGAGGCGCCGCAGCAGCGGAGATCGCGACA
The DNA here is from genome assembly GCA_023334215.1 of Globisporangium cystogenes. Lineage (NCBI taxonomy): Eukaryota > Oomycota > Peronosporomycetes > Pythiales > Pythiaceae > Globisporangium > Globisporangium cystogenes. Next base: position 6,460 of record JAASGM010000457.1, on the reverse strand, counting down.
GCACTGCGAGAGCCGCCGACACTGAGTCTCCGCGAGCTCGTGCAGTGGACGCTTCAGTACTGCGAGCTCACTCCTACGCCAGCAGACTGTGTCGCGCGTCTGCAGACCACTGAGCAGCTCGCTGCAAAGTGGCTGGTGCCGCACGCTGCTTCGGATGGCGGTAGCTCGTCACTTCAGGGTGGCACGGGCGAGCTCCAGCTCTCGCTCTGGCTGGCGAAGCTCAAGTTCACCCGAGCGATACGGCTACTGAATGGCGCTGGCGACGCCGAGTGGCGGAGTGGAGAGAGCGACGCGATCGCTTCGAGTCGCCAGGCGCTGAGCAAGAGCGAGCAGGTCTTGTCGCACATCGACGCCAAGCCGGTCTTGAGCCAGTACCTCGTCCGATACGCCAACGCGCTGCTCAGCCGCTCCGACTTGACGAGCGCCGCCGCTTCGGCGAGTGACGTCGCGTTCGCAACTGCCAAGCTGGACCAAGCGCTCGTCGAGTTGGCGGCAGTGCGGTCTCGCGTCCGGCAGATCTCCGCTTGGCGCGTCCTTCAGAGCAGCGAGAACGAGGACGTCGCAGCGTCGTGTGCCGCCCTCACGACACCACTGGACAGAGACTTCCTGCTCGCCAAGTCGTTGCGCGCAGCCGTGGAGCTTGCGGCGGAGACGTCGAGCGCAGCAGTGACGGAGCACGAGATGACGTTCTACGCCCACGAAGCCGACTCGAGGCGCAACATCGTCGAGAAGTGGTTGTGCGAGACGTCGCCAGGGGTGAAGGCCGCTGTGGGTGGCGATCTCGGACTTGTGCTGGTGCTCTCGACGCCGGAGCGTGCAAATCCGTCCGCAAGCGCGTTCGATGGCTCCGACGAGAGCCTCGCGGTCGCTGCGATGCAGTCGCTCCAGTGCCAGCGTCTGGCGCGATCCCACAGCGAGGACAAAGCGCGGTCCAGGAAGGTCCGCGACAAGCTCTGGACGCGCTTCACATCGGCCAAAAGCGCGCACGCGACGTGGATCTGCGGTGCGAACGCCAGCGACAGTTCGGCAGCAGCGTCCGCAGTACCCGACAGTACGCTCACGGACGCAGAGGACGAAGCTGCCGCGGCAGCAGCAGCGAAGCTCCGCGAAGAGAACGACGAGTTGGACGCGTTCCTGAGCGACTACGCACGGCAGATGCTCAGTCTCCAGAAGTTCGCGCTCGAGAAGCGCGACTTCGCTCTTCTCCGAGGCTGCGCACTTGAGTTGGTGCAGGTGACAGGCTGCAATCGGCCGCTCGAGTGCATCCGCAGTCTGTTGCTGTACCAGAGCGTCGTGGTGCGTGGGTATCTCCAGGAAATCTTCGAGCGCTGCGTGGCGCCGCGAGACGCCCAGCAGCTGCACCTGCGCCGCTTGGAGAAGCTGCAGCAGGTGCACGCGAACGCCGCGAGACACAGCGCGCCGCACCAGCTCTCGCTGCTCTTCTTGGAGCAGCAGTCGGCCGCGTTCAAGCGGATGAGCGTGGCTGTGCCTCCAGAGACCATTCTCGCGTCGCTGCCGCCGCTCGCTCGGGTCCTGTCGCTCCAACTCTCGCCGGACATGTGCTTCCTCTTCTGCGCGGTCGTCGGGAGCGGCGAGAAGCAGTACGCGCTGGCGCGAATGGAGTGTACCGCGTCCATGCTCGCCCACCTCTCGCAGATCCGAGAGCGCGTTCAGCGATGGCGAGCGGCCTCCGCGCAGCTGCTCGCCGAGCTCGAAGAGCTCCACTCGCAGGAACCGGACTTCGAGTTCGTGGTGGTAGACTCGGTCGCGACGCTGGGACTCTCGTCGTCGCACGACGAGCTCGAGCGGGAGTTCAGCGCGATCATCGTGGACATGGCCGAGTTCTTCGCGCCGCTGCTCAGCCACTCGGCGCTGCACGCGGTTCTCCAGAGCGAGCTCCCGGGGGCGACGCTGACGCTGCTCCTGGACCGCGACCTCGAGTGCTTGCCGCTGGAGGCGCTGCCGGCGCTCGAGAAGGCCGAGTCGGTCGCCCGCGACCTGTCGCTCCACGTGCTCTTCCAGCGCTTGCAGGCGCAGCGGACGCAGCCGTTCAAGCGCGACGACATGCGCTTCATCGTCGACCCGCACCAAGAGGACCCGGGGCTCGAGGCGCAAACGATGGAAGCCGTGCTCCAGCAGCACGTCAAGCGGCCCGGAGCGGCCTTCGCGACCTGGCGAGAGGCCGTCGAGCACGGACAGCCGCCGACGTCGACAGACTGGCAGCACGCGCTGCTGAACCGCCGGGGCGGCGGCCTCTTCTACCTCGGAGCGAACCGCGTGCTCGGGTCGTCGGTGTCTCCGAGCGACCTGCTGGCGATGAGCCCGGCGCTGAGCTGCCACGTCGTGTGTCTGCTTGACCGCGCCGAGAACACGGCGAGCGCGCGGCGGCAGAGCAAAGTGGACAGCGAGAAACCCGCGTGGCAGCTGGCGCTCGAGGGCGACGCGTACGCAAACGCGATGCTCTGGTCGCTCGCGGGCGTCAACGTGCTAGTGCAGAACCAGTGGGCGGCGACGTTCAACGCCAACCGGCGGCTCGCGAGCGCGCTGCTCGGCGGGCTCTCGCGGGGCTTCTCGGTCGGCAAGGCGCTCAAGAAGTACGGCGAGCAGGTGGCGCCGAGCGGCGTCGTGGCCGCCACTGCGCCGCCCAGCGCCGCGAGCTCCGCAGTCTCCAGCGCGTCGAGTCTGCCGCCTGCGAGCAGCAGCAGCAGTGCGACGACGCTGCCAGTCGCAGAACCCGCAGGCAGCAGCACTGCGAAGCTCCACCGGACGAGCATCAAGCCGGTAAGCAGTGAGGCGGGCGCCAAGAGCGGCGGCGGCAGTAAACTGCGCCTCAAGCACCGCGTGCGCTTCGACACGGTCGTCTATGGCCTCGCGCACGTGGCGCTCAAGAGCGCGGACTGACACGGCCCAGTCGAGATCATCATGCCGTCACTTCAACTTTCGTCTGATTCGATCCACATATCTGATTCTACATGACCCTGAGTCTCTGAGTCTTGCACAATTGGGATGACATCGCTGCACGCGAAGCTGCTCGGCGGCGCGCTGGCGCTGCGGCTGCTGCTGCTGGGCGCCGGCGAGCTGCAGGACCGCTGGCTGCGCGTCAAGTACACGGACGTGGACTACGACGTGTACAGCGACGCGGCGCGCGAGGTGGCGGCCGGCCGCTCGCCCTTCGAGCGCACCACGTACCGCTACACGCCGGCGCTGTACGCCTCTCGCCCTGCGTGAAGAGGGGGACCGCGCGCATTGCTGCTCTTGCGAGGCGCGGATTCGCTGACGTCTGCTTGTGCAGCGCGTTCCTACTGCTCCCGAACGTGTTTCTGCACGAGGCGAGTGGCAAAGTGCTCTTCGTGGCGAGCGACCTGCTCGCCGGCCACGTGCTCTTCCGGATCCTGCGGCTGCGTGGGCTGCCGGAGACGAGTGCGTCGCGCGGGTGGCTGCAATGGCTGCGTGGGGCGTAGGAACTGACAACCGCCGTCGGTCGATTGCTTGGGCATTGGATGCGTGCGCAGGCGCGGCGCTGTATGCGAGGTACGACGCGGCTTCCGTCCAGAGGTCCACACGAGACGCTGATGCGATCTGCTGCTGCTGCGGGGGAAACGACTGTGGGTGTGCTCGATGGGCAGCGTGTGGCTCTTCCACCCGTTCTCCGTCAACATCTCCACGCGCGGCAACGCGGACTCGATCGTCGTGCTGCTCGTGCTGCTCGCGCTGCTGCTGCTCATGCGCAAGCAGCTCGTTCTCGCCGCGCTCGCGTACGTTCCTTGACGCTCGTGCGAGACGCGCGTCGACGCTGACCGCCTTCGCCTTTGCTCTCGTGCAGCTACGGGGCGGCGGTGCACTTCAAGATCTACCCGATCGTCTATGCGCTCGCGTTCCTCGTGGTACAGCTGACAATGCTTGGCTTCTCGGGCTGTGTCGCTTGTACGTGGCGCCTGATCTTTCGTGTTCGCCGCAGTTCCTCAACGGCGACTACAACGTAGCGAACGCGGCGTGGTCGACTGCGTGCACCTCGTCGTTCTGCTTCTGGGTCCGGATCGGCGCACTCGTGAACCGGGACCGCGTGGTCTTCGGGCTCGTCAGCGGCGGCTTCTTCCTCGCGCTCACTGCTGCGTTCTACAAGCTGTGCGTGGATGACGCGAGGCAGAAGGTGCTGTCGCTGGAGGAGATCTGACGCGCCGCTGACGTGCGCCTGTGAGAACAGGTACGGGTACCAGTTCCTGTACGAAGCGTATCTGTACCACTTGACTCGGACGGACAACCGGCACAACTTCTCGGTCTACTTCTACGACCTCTACCTGCGGTGCGGCGCTCGGCTCAGTCGCACTCGGCGAGAGCAGCAGTTCTGACTGATCTTCGTGCATTTGCGTGGCAGATACGGCACGCCGTCGGGCTTTGGAGTGGGGCTGCTCGCGTTCCTCCCGCAGCTGGTGTCGCTCGTCACGATCTCGTTCGTGTACGGCCGCGACCTTCCGTTCGCACTCTTCGCGCTCACGATGGTCTTTGTCGTCTTCAACAAGGTCTGCACGGCGCAGGTACGTCGTATCTATCGCTGGTGGGGTGTGGAGGCTATGAGATGGAGAGAGTGCCGACCATCTCACACACTCGCAACGCACACGCAGTACTTCTTGTGGTATACGGCCTTCCTTCCGCTGATCTTCCCGATGACGCGTCTCAAGCTGCGCTGGAAAGGAGCGGCGCTGATCGCCGCGTGGTTCGGCAGCGAGCTCCACTGGCTGTTCTGGGCGTTCCACCTCGAGATGAAGGGCGAGAACACGTTCTTCGAGCTCTGGCTCGCCGGGCTCGCGTTCTTCGCAGTCAACATCGGCATCCTCGCGACGCTTATGCGGCACCACGCGTACTCGCCGCTTTTCTCGAACGGACACGTCGTGCAGCTCGAGCCGAACGACGAGAGCGCCAGTGCCACAGTCAGTGAAGGGAAGCGCGTCAAGACAGAGTAGTGAACACGCGCACGTGCTGGATGAAGGCTTAGGATTCGAATGACTACACAGAGAGAGAGATGCAACTGGAGACTGACTGTACGATGATCCGGTTCGAAGCGGAGTCACGACAGCACTCGATGATGTGTGGGGACAGCGCAGCTCAGGACGCTGGCGCAGGCGACGCTCGCGGGCTCTCTTGTTATTCGGCGTCTTCGGCGTTGGCGTCCAACCGAAGCTTGTGGTTGCGCACGACCTGGTCGGCGATCGAGTTGGCTTCGCGCACGGCGTTCTCGTAGCACGTCTGCTTGTCGTGGGTCGCGAGCCCCTCGATCGCGACGTGGTGCGGGTCCGTGAAGCCGCACATGGCGAAGATCTTGCTGATGAACGGGTAGACGAAGTCTTCGCCGTTTGGCGGCAGCTTGCCGCCCGACGACGAGATGACGATCACGGACCGGCCGGTGAAGAACGGCCGCGACGGGCCCTCGGCGTCGGCGTTGCGGAACGTCAGCCCCGGCTGCACGATGCAGTCGATGTACTGCTTGAGCACGTATGGGATGCTGAAGTTCCACACCGGCACGGTCACGATGAGGAAGTCGGCACGCACGAGCTGCTGCGCGAGGTCCTGGATGGGCTTGAATGCCGCGATGTCGGCCTCGTCCTGGCTGTTGTTGCGCGCGCGCCAGACGCGCTGCATCGTCTCGCGGTCGAACTTGGGGAGCCCGGTGCCCCAGACGTCGAGCTCCTCGACCGCGAGCACGTCTTCCGGGTTCTCGTGCTCGGGCGTCGGCGCGCTCGCCTCACGATGCCGGTGGTAGTGGTGCGTGAGGTGCTCGACCATCGCCGTGGCCACGCGTGCGGTCACCGAGTCCGGCGTGATGCTTGCGTTGATGTGCAAGACCGTCTGCTTCTTGTCCGACGTGTCAAAGTCCACCGCCATGATGATGGTGTTGTTTGGCTTGCTTGCGTTGGGAGTGCTTGTGGGGTGCTTGTGGTGCTTGTGGTGCGTTGAGGAATGAGAGTGGATCCTGGCGGGTCGGAAGAGAAAGCGGGGCGACGGTAAAAACAAGTACGTCGTGTTTCGAGAACCAGGTCCGTCGACGGGTGCGTCACGCGTGACGGATCAAGTTCAACCGGCAGATTAATCGGTGCAAAGATACGCATGTACTAGAAATATGGCTACACTTGACTATTCCTTCTTAGTATGATATATGTCGCTTACCACGGTGAGCATTTCCCAGTCAGCATGTGAAGAGACTATGTATATGTTACAACCTGTATATAATGATATCATGCTAGTCACTACTGGACACCTTCAACGTGGGCGGCGTGTCACCAGCACCGAGCTTTCTTCGAGAATGCTGCACCGAGCTTCGCTTCGGAGCCACACGGCATGCCCTCGGAGTCGGCAAGGTGGTGGAGCGATGGCGTCGGCGGCAGCGGTGCCGATGCAGCTCGATCAAAGGAGTCCATGTGCTCCTGGTCGTTGATGTGTGTGTGTGTGGGGGGGGGGGGGGGGG
>JAASGM010000456.1:0-19678 GCA_023334215.1 Globisporangium cystogenes | reverse complement strand
CCGGTCATCGTCTCATGCGCCGCCGCTTCGCGGCTGATGCCAAAGTCCGCGAGCTTGGCCGTCCAGTCGGCCGCCATGAGCACGTTCTTGGACTTGAGGTCGCGGTGGATCACCGTCGGCTCGAACGAGTGCAGGTACACGAGCGCCTCGGCGATGTCGAGCGCGATGAGCGTCTTGCACCGGGGCTCGGCCGTCGCGCTGAACCACGTGAACACCTCGCGGCCGTTCGGGAGCTCGCGGTTGCGCTGCAGCAGCGTGGTCAGGTCGCCGTTCGGCACGAACTCCATCACGAGCGACAGGTCGAGCAGTGTCGTCCACGAGAGGCCGATGAAGCGCGCGATCTTGGGGTGTTCCAGGCGCGCGAACAGCCGGATCTCGTCCATGAAGCGCTTGAGCACCACGCTCGAGTTCATCTTGGTCGCCACGATCTGCTTGACCACGACCGCGTCGTCGAAGAACGTGGCCAGGTAGACGACGCCGAAGCCGCCCGACGCGAGCTCCCGCACGATCTTGAGGTCGCCGCGCGGCAGCCGGTACGGCAGCAGCTCCTCGTCGTTGCGCACGTCGTTCGTGAAGAACCCGCCGTTGCGCGAGTCCGGCAGCGGCTCGGAGATCTCGATGCCCATCGTCACGGACCGCCCGGTCAGCGTCCCGCTCTTGCCGCGCGAGTTGTGCGTCGACGCGGCTTCCGCGAGCAGCTCGCGCAGGTCCGACGCCCGCAGCGGCTTGCGGTGCCGCCGCTGGACCACGAACCCGATGAGCGCGCCGACCGCGATCGCCGCGAAGACGAGGAGGCCCACGAGCAGGTACGTCGAGCTGCTGCCGCCCGAGTCGCCCGTCTTCGTGTCGGTGGTCGCGGTCGGCATGTTGCTGCTGCCCGCGCCGCTCGGCGACGGCGTCGAGGACCCGGTGCCACCTGTCGCTGAGGAGGGCGACGACGCCGACTTGATGACCGCGACGCGCTTCGGGTACTTGTCGTCGAACTCGGCGTCTGTGTGCACACAACTGGCGATGAGAACCGCGAGCGAGACAAGCGCCAACGCAACGCTGGGACACGCACCATCCATCGCGCAGACGCCGACGCCGCTCGCCATCTCCGTCCACTTGCCGCCTTTCGTGCACTCCGTCGAGACCGCCGACGTGAAGCTCACCTGCGCGCTCTTAAGAGCCGCGACGTCCGACTGCCGCGCGACGAAGGTCGACACGGTGGCTCCGCTGATCATGCTGGAAAGGAGTGTGAGTCTTCCGTTCCTCTCTCTCTCTCACTCACTCAACATGCAAAGCTCCCTCTTAGCGGCTCGCACGTACAACTTCTGGAGCGTCGACGGGAACCGCACGCCCTCGATCGCCGCGATCTTGCAGTTCTGGCAGGAGCTGGCACCACGGAAGACACCCGAGTCTAGTGAGGACCCAACCACCTGGTGCGAGCTCCCGCCTATAGTCTGCCGACGACGTACAAGGACTCGAGCGTGTCTGGGAACACGGCGCCCTTGAGGTTCGAGATGTCGTTGCCGTCGAGCTGGAGCGTCTTGAGCTTCGCCGGGAAGTCGTACAGGTCGAGCGCGCCGATGCCGTTCTTGGCCATGATGAGCGTCTTGAGGCCCGTGGGGAACTGCGCCGTGCGCGTCGACTTGATGCGGTTGTCCGAGAGCACGCTGCCGGAAGGGCGAATCTGTGTCAATAGCTGCGGAGCGCGACCTCCAGCGAGCGCCATCCGTGTCCGACGTACAGCGTCTCGAGGCTCGAGGGGAACTGGAAGTTGTCGAGCGAGCCGATGCGGTTGTTGTTCACGTCGCTGCAGGCAGCGAGCGCTCTTCAGTATCTTCGCTCCATATCTTGACACCCACACGGTGCACTGCACTCCGTACGTACAGCTCCAGCAAACTGTTGTCGCTCGTGGCCGTGAACGCCTCGATCTGGTTCTCCCCGAGCAGTCTGCGAGTACCATAAACAACCAGGAGGTGAGTCCCATGTTTCGCAACCTCTTATCCGTGCCATAGCCGCTCCGGAGACGCACAACTTGTGCACGCGCGGGTAGCTGGCGACGCGCACGACGGCCATGGCCTCGACCGTGAGGCTCGTCTCGAACTGCATGCCGCCGATGGCGACGGCGGTCTCGACGCACGCGGGCGTCACGACCACCGCAGCCTCCGAGTTGGTCTCGTCGGCCGCGAGCGTCGTGTTGGCCGGCGGGGCCGCGAAGCCCGAGCGCGCGCAGGCGGCGTCCGCGGCGCCGCTGGTCCACACGGCGGCGGCGGCCACGGCGGCCGCAGTGAGCAGCAGCGGCTTGGGGCGGAGCGTCATGAGCGCCGTAAAGTACGCGCTGGGCAGCAAGAAATCGAATGGCCTCATGAAATGAAGCTGTGTGGCTCTGTAGAGGTGTTCACTTGGCGTTTGTATGGTTCGAGTACTAGATGTGGTAGTGAAGAAATCGAGGAAGGCAAGAGTGGGAGGTCGTGTGGAGCTCCCGACCAGCTTGCTGGCTCTCTGAAAATACAAATTCCAAGTAATCATGGCGCACCGAGTTTGCCGCTTGAATGGCAAGCGGCGTGGGTGAAGAACGAGTCGACGGCGGCGCAGTCTGCTGTTGGCGACTGACGGGCACGCGGGAGCCTCAAGGCTGCTTGCTACAAGGGTTTCCAGAAACTGCAGTGGCGTGTCGAGCGAATCTTGTGGTCGCTTCAGTCCGTGAGGTCCAGCGTGTCATCATCGGCGGGCGTGCGCATCACCGCGATCTCTTCCTGAACTGAACTGTCACGAAGTGCCTCCTGTTCCTCGTGTACCTGTTCTCGCACTCGGGTCGCTCGACGCCGCCGCGGTGCTGGGCGGCGCGCTCAAAAGCGACCGATTGGCCATCGTCGACTGGCGCACGAGCGAGCGCTTGCTCTGTAGGCGCGAGAGCAGAATCGGGATCGCCTTCTCGCTCGCGTCGTGCGAGTTGGCGAAGCAGTAGAGCTCCTCCTCGGTCGCGGTGATCTGCTCGCGCTGCACGTGCATCGAGAGGTCCTCGGCGGTCTCGTTCAGCCGGAGCCACGTGCGCAGCGTCTCGGCGAGCTCCTCGAACGTCGGGCGCTGCTCCGGGTCCGAGTCCCAGCACTGCTTCATGAGCTGGTCGAGTCCGAGCGGCGCCGCCTTGGTGAACTCGGCCGGTCGGAGGCCGTCGTTCGCGACGAGCAGCGGCACCTGGTACGCGTTCAGCCCTTCGTACGGGTCCTTGCGCTCCACGAGCTCCCACAGCACAATCGCGTAGCTGTACACGTCCGCCTTCTCGTCGTACTCCTCGTGGCGAATCACCTCCGGCGCGGCCCAGAACGGCGTCCCCACGAACGTGTACTGGCCGTACACCTTGCTCTTGTACCGCGCGAGGCCAAAGTCCGACACCTTCACGACGAGGTTGTCCGAGAGCAGGCAGTTCTTCGACTTGAGGTCGCGCTGCATGACGCCACACTGGTGCGTGTAGCTCATGCCGGCCGCGATGTCGTGCGCGCACGTGGCGATCATCTGCGTGGGAAAGAAGTTGGCTTCGTCGCGAAGGTACTCGTACAGCGAGCCGTTCGACATGTACTCCATCACGAGCACGTAGCAGCTCGGCGTGAGACTCGCGCCGATGAGCTTGAGGATGTTCGGGTGCTTGAGTGCACTCATGATCCAGATCTCGCGCCGGAAGTTCTTCACGGCCTCGGCGAGGTGGTCGACAACGCCCTCGCGAGGGATCAGGAGCTTCACGCCGACCTTCGTGTCGCGCCAGATCGCGGCGTACACCTCGCTCAGGGGGCCGAACGCGAGCCGCTTGACGAGGTTGATCTCCTTGAGCTTCACCTCGTACACGGACGCCTTGTCGCTGCCGACCTGGAACTGGAGCTGCGAGCTGGAGCCGACACTCAGCCGACGCTTGTCGCGGAGCGCCATGCTCGATCGCCGCTCGTTCTCCAGGCGGTCGTCCGGCGACAGTCCGGCCAGCTCGTGCTTCACCTCGTACGATGGCACATCGAACGCTGCGTGCGACTTCTGCCGCACGATCTGCGGGCTGTTGTGGCGCTTCGAGAAGAACTCTGGTGGCGTGAACACGGTCTTCAGCCTCTTGCGGAACGAGTTCGAGCGCTCCAGAGATGCCGCCGTGTCGCCCTCGTCAGACGCTCGCCGGGTTGCTGCTGGAGCGAAGAAGCTCGACTTGTGCGCACTCCTCCGCTTCTGCGACGAGCCTCCAGATCCGTCGAGCGCTGCCGTGTCGGGACTCGATGGCTCTTGGGGCGAGTGCTCCTTCATCTTGTTCTTGCTGCTGTCCGACAAGTCCGAGTCGGCATCCGAGGGTGTTCCGCTCATGCTGCCTCGCACGCGCACCATCGCGAAGTCCATGCGCGACATCCGCTGCGTCTGCTTGATGAAGTGCGCGCCGTGCTTGTGGGAGTTCTTGTGGCTCAGGATCTGCGCCGAGCGCGCGTCCTTCGTGATCACGGAGGTCGGCAGCGGCGACGTCTTGTTGCGCAGACGGCGAAAGAGCCGATGCCCAGACGTCCCAGACATGTGAGCGCGTCCGAGCACGCGGCGGATCATCGGGCCTTCGTTGTACGACTCATCGGCGTCGCTGGAACGGTGGCAGTAGCGCAGACACCGGCAGCAGCCTGTTGCGAGGTCGCACAGCACCGCGACCACGACAGCCGCGACGACGCACAGCGCGAGCTGGAGCCACGCGTCGACGAGCACGCACGAGCTCTTGTTCGCGCAGTACTCGGACGAGAAGAGCGTCCAGGTGCCCATGGCCGAGTTCGCCTGCGTAATGTATGCGGGTGGAACAAGAGCAGGTTCTCCCTCCTGCCAGTCGAGCTGCGTCCGCCGCGATGGCGGCACACAGCAAGCGGAGGCGGGTCGACATGAACTGAGGGAGAAGTCGAGTATTTCGAGAGAAGCTCTTCTTATCGTGGACAGCGGATGTCGAGACGCTGTCGAGACAAACGCCAGCGTTCTCTTCAGCGAAATCGGCACCCGTCTCGACATCCGTCTCGACACCCGCCGCCGCTCACGTCACAGCCTTTTTGTCGGCTGTGCGTGAACTGCGTTCCCAGATCTTCTCGAGCGGTGTCGATGGCGTCCGACGAGCTTGGAGCGCTCGAAGTCCTGAACGACTAGGCCGCTGGGTCGATCGTATCTGCGCGCTGATCTCTCAGATCGGCGTTGCTCAAGCCACTCGACGTCACTTCTGCGACGTCGAGCGGGGCTATCCGAGATCTGTCAGTTCATCGGTGGTTGGTCCGACAGCGCGGCGGCGGCCGTGGCGGTACGTCGGTCAGCGCAGATCGCGTCGGCCAACGCGGCACTCGGGAGATCTCCTGCAGGGCGGAACGGACGATCTCGAGCGCAGGAGTGACGCTCCTCTGCGGAGCTCGAGGCGTCAGCGACGCCGTCGACGTTTTGTCGCTCGCGTCATGGATGGCAGTTCAGCTCTCGACCGGCGCCGCCGCTGTCGTGGTTGTCGTCGAGTCGTCGGTTCACAGTCCGATCTTCGGTTCTTGTGTCGCGGCGGCGGCGGAGGACGCCGAGCGCCAGGCGACCGGTCTGCGCAACACAGAGAACTTCTCTCTCGACCATGGCAAGCGAGCATGGCGACCGCGGTCTTCTCGCAGGCGGCGAGCGCTGGTGCTTCTTCTCGCTCCACAGCACTGAATCTCGCTCCAGCGAGAAGAAACGGCAGAAAAAAAAGAACAGCCCCACTACAGATTCCCCTCCCATTACCGAACGCATCTATTTATAAAGGTTGACGATATCCGACATAGTAATTCAACACATTCCTTCCATCATGTTGCAAAGGGTATGCATCATCACAACCGTCTAGAAACGAAAAGGAGATCCTCCACCCCCGGTTTCGCCCACCACCACACCCGAGTCACACACTCTAAGAACCTCGCCGCTACCCGCCGCTCGTGATGATGGCCCCGGACGCGCCGCGCGCTCTGCTGCAGCAGCAGCGGCAGGCGGACAACAACGCGAGCGCGTCGCCGTCTCCGTCGCCCACCGCCGCAGCTGCCGGCGCCGCCGCCGCCGCGCCGCAGCAGAACTGGATGCTGCTGGCCGTGATCAGCGTCGCCGTGCTCTTCGTGCTCGTGCTCGCGATGGTCGCCGTGCTGCTGCTGCGCCGGCGCCGCAAGCTCAAGCTGACCGAGGCGCTGGAGGACGAGGTGACCGCGAGCGCCACGAAGGCCACGCAGTTCATCCACGGCAGCCTATCGACCGGCGGCGCCGACGGCTCGTTCGGCGGGCTCGCGAGCAGCAGCGCGTTCGGGAGCTCGGAGCTCGCGTACCTGCCGAACGACATCCGCGCGGACGAGGAGATGCAGCCGTTCCGGCTGCAGCAGCGCGAGGTCGTGCGCGGGCGGCTGCTGGCCAAGGGCGGCTACGGCGCCGTGTTCCTCGCCAAGTTCCGGCACGAGACGGTCGTCGTCAAGCAGCTGCTGCCGGACAAGGCGCGCAACCGGCAGATCCTCAAGAGCTTCATGGACGAGATCCGGATCTGCGCGGCGCTCGAGCACCCCAAGGTCGTGCGCTTCCTCGGCGTCACGTGGAGCTCGCTGCTCGACCTGAGCGTCGTGATGGAGTTCATGGCGAACGGCGACCTCGGCTCGCTGCTCTCGGACCAGCTGCAGCGCCCGGTGGCGAGCCGCGCCGACTTTGGCTGGTTCCGCACGCGGGGCGACGCCGCCGGCGTGCGCTGCAAGGCGCTGCTGGCGCTCGACGTGGCCGAGGCGCTCGTGTACCTGCACTCGTTCCTGAGCCCGATCATCCACCGCGACCTCAAGTCCCGCAACGTGCTGCTGAGCGACGCGTGGGAGGCCAAGCTCACGGACTTTGGCGTGAGCCGCGAGCTCGACGAGGACCAGACGATGACGGGCGAGATCGGCACCGTGTCGTGGATCGCGCCCGAGGTGCTGCGCGGCGAGCGGTACACGGAGAAGGCCGACATCTACTCGTTCGGCGTCATCCTGACCGAGCTCGACACGTGCCGGCGGCCCTACTCGGACGGCATCCCGACCGACGAGCACGCCGGCGGCAGCAGTCAGCACACGAACACGCGCATCGCCGTGCTCGTGAGCTCCGGCGCGCTCAAGCCGACCGTGTCGCTCGAGTGCCCCGTGAGCGTGCGCCGGCTCACGGCCCAGTGCCTCGAGGCGGACCCGGCGAGCCGCCCGTCGGCCGTGCAGCTCCACTTCGAGCTGCGCAACCTCGACATGGCCGAGGAGGAGCGCAGCGAGGCGGCGCTCGCGCAGCAGTTCGCGGCATCGCCGAACCGCCGCCGCGCGACCGCCGGCTCGAGCGCCTCGAGCCGCCCGAGCCGCCCGAGCCGGACGAGCAACAGGTGAGCGAGCGAGCAGCTCTGCGTGTGCGTGCGTGTGTGTGATTATGAACCTCCCGTGGCTGTCGCGGTCGCCTACTCTTCCTGCCAGCTGCTGCTAGCGGCCCGTCGCGCTCTTGGACGAGGACGAGGTCGAGGTCGCCGCCGCCGGCGGCCGCCCGTCGTCCGCCAGGTACAGCGGGCAGCTCCGGTTCGTGCGGATGTGGCCGGGCTGCCCGCACTGCGTGCACCGGACGCCGCCGCGCTTGGTCGGCGTGCTGTCGAGCGCCGCGGCGGCGTCGCGGCTCTGCAGCATCTCCTGGTACGCCTTGTTCTGCTCCTCGGTCACCTGCAGCTGCTTGAGTTCGTCCTCGAGCTGCTTGCGCTTCTTCGCCTTGCTGGCCCCGCCGCCGCTGTGGCTGCTGCTGCTGGCATCCAGCGACGGCGCCGCCCGCTTGCGCTTGCCGGCCCCGCGCTCCGCCTCGGACTCGAGCTGCCGCGCCTTGCGCTGCTGCAGCGCCCGGAAGCGCGCGACCGTCGGCTCGTCCACGATGAACTCGATGCGCACGGACTCGGTGCCGTCCTCGGCGATCAGGCGCGTCGTGCGCTTCACCACCTTCCGCCCGCTGCGCTTGGCCGCCTCCGGACGCCGGCGCGTCGGCGAACTCGAGCGAGACACATGGAGCGGCGTCGCCGCCACCGACGACGCCCGCGACGCCGCGAGCGACGAGCCCGGCCGAGCGGACGCGGCGGCGGACGCCGACGCACTCGGACGGTCCTGGATCCCGCTGGCGCGCAGCTGGCTGCGCAGCGCCGAGGCGTCGACCTCCGAGCGCTGGCGGGAGCCTGCAGCCGTCGCGGTCGCGGTCGATCCGCCGCCGCCGCTCTCCTCCTTCATCTCCTCCATGAGCCGGCGCAGCTCGACGGCCTCCTCGCGCTCGCGCAGCGACTCGGCGGACCGGTCGAGGCGCCCGCCGCCGCCGTTCGCGAACAGGTTCTTGGGCCCGCGCTTGGACACAATCGTGTCCATCTCGCCGCCGCCGCCCGTGATGTCGGCCTCAATGTCCTCCTCCCAGGCGTCCAGGTCGTCGTCGTCGTCCTCGGACGCCTCGTCCGACGAGAACGTCGTGCGCGCGGCGCTGAGCACGTCCATCTGCCGCGCGTACACGACGTCGCAGCGCTGCCGGTACGCCTGCTGCTGCGCCGAGAGCGACTTGCGGCCGTCGCGCGCGAAGCGGCTGAGCTGCCGGAAGCCGATCGCCGTCGCGCGGTTGCTCATCTCGCGGATCATGTGCACGCGGTCCCAGCGCGGCAGCTTGTCGATCTCGGCGTCCGCGAGCCCCAAGTTGCGCAGCACGTCGCCCATCTCGCGCATCTTGAGCTTGCGCAGGTCCGCCTCCGTGCCCGTGACTTCGGCGACCGCCTTGGCGCTCGCGCTGCCGCCGCCGGTGCCGGTGCCGCCGGATCCACCGGCGCTTCCACCGGCGGCCGCCGCGTCGTCGCCCTCCTTGCGCTTCGCGCGCCACTGCGGGATCCGGATGAAGCTGAAGCCCTCGCCGCGCCCGGTCGGGTCCCCGACGCCCGCGAGCATGAGCATCCCCGAGCCTTTGCCCTGCAGGTGGCACTCGACGTAGCCGTTCGTGAGGTTCCACGGCGAGAGCTGCAGCTGCTCCTCGATGTACCGCGCGACTTGGATGTCCTTCTCGAGCTTGCGCACGACCGGGTCGGCCTTCCAGAGCTCCGTCTCGGCGCGCTTCTCGGCGCGGCGCTCGAGGCCTCGGGGCGCCACGAGCTTGGCCGACAGGCGCTGCTTGCGGAGCTCCAGGCGCTTGAGCAGGTGGCTGATCGCGCCGTCGACGCCCGTGGGCGTGAACCACTTGGTGAGCCCGACGTCGAGCAGCCGGCGCTGGCCGGCCATCATGCTCTCGTACAGGCACACGGACTCGGGCGAGATGCGCGCGCGCAGGTCGTCGAGCTCGCTGCCGCCGCTGCCGCCGAGCGCCGTCCGGTCCTTCTTCTTCCACCAGCCCGAGTCGTTCCCGCCGCGCTCGAACGTCGCGACCTCCTGCATGCGCTTGCGGATCGCGGTCGACGACTGGTTCGGGAACGCGTGCGCGACGTCCTCCATCTTGAGGTGCTCGCCGTCGCCGGCTTTCTTCTTGAAGAGCCGCAGGATGTGGAACGACATGTACGGCCGGATGAACTCGGTCGCGCTCCGCGAGTTGGGCGCCGGCACCTCCATCTGCGGCTCGACCTGCCCGGCGGTGAACACGGCCGGCAGCTCCAGCACGTGCACCGTCGAGCGCGCGTCGAGCGCGCCTTTCTTGCTCTTGGCCGCTGAGCGCACGAGCAGGAAGAGCTCGCTCGGCTCGCTGCTCGACGCGAACGGCGCCGCGGCCGCGTGCGGGAAGAGCGGCACCTTAAAGAGCTTCGAGTTGAGCGACGTGACGACGCGGCCCGCGGGCACGTCGCCCACGAACGGCGACTCGTCCCGGTCGCCGAGTGTGATGACCTTGCCGCGCGCCATGTCGGGCGGCTTGGGCCGGTCCTTCTTCGCCCTGCCCTTGTCGTCGTCCGGCGGCGGGCGCCAGTAGTGCAGCAGCTGCGCCGCCATGCCCGGGCTCGCGAGCACGGGCGGCGTCTGCTCCGAGTACTCGACGAGGATGAGCCGGCCGCCGGCCGCGGGGCTCAGGTCCGCGCTCTTCTTGACCTGCGTCACGAGCGCGGTCTCCGACTGCTTGTGCGCGAGCGCGGCGCTCGGCGGCGGCCCCGGCGGCGCCGCGAACTGCAGCCGCTCGTTGATCTTGAAGCGGCCGCGCGGGCGGTGGAGCGCGCGCAGGCGCGCGAGCGGCAGCTCGGGCTTGGTGAGCGACAGCTTGACCGCGAGCAGCGAGTGGTGCGCCACGCCGATGCTCTCGACGACGCGCGGCCGCGGCTTCTTCTTGCCGCCCACGGCCGAGCCGATGGTCGCGGCGCCCGTGTCGCCGCTGCCGCCGATCGTCGTCATCGCGCCGTCCACGCGCGAGTTCTTCTCGAGCTCCTGCTGCTTGCGCAGCAGCAGCCGCTGCTCCGCCTCGCCGATCTTGCGCTTGGGGATGTGCAGCGTCGGCCGCGCGCCCGCCGCGTGCGGCGCCAGGAACGCGAGCTGCGCGTCGTTCGCGTCCAGCACGAGCCGGCTCGCGGGCATGTCGCGCGTCTCGCGCCAGCCGATCGCGTGGACCCACGAGTCGTCTAGCAGCTCGCGGTTCAGCGGACACGGCAGCGCCGTCGCAGGCGCCGCAGCAGCAGCGGGAGCCGTGCGCGCGCGCACCGTCCGCGCGCTCTCGCCGTCGATCTCCCACCGGTAGTTGCGGGGCTTCGTCATGTCGAACGCGCCGTCCGCTGCCGCCGGCGCCTGTGGCGCCTCTAACGCCCCCACCGCCACACGGCGGCGGCTGCTGCTGCTTGTGCTGCTGGGAGCGCTGCTGCTGCTGCTGCGCTCGGCGGGCCGCGCTATTCGCTCGTCGCCGTCGTCGACCTCGACGACCTGCGCGCCGCTCCGCGCGTCGCCCGTGACACCCCAGAGGATGCGCCGCTCCCACGGCACCTGCTGCACGCGCTGGTGGCGCGCGTCGTCGGCGCCGTCGAGCGCCTCGCGCACGCGCCGCCGCTTCGCGCGCTCGCCGGCGCCGCCCAGCGCCTCGGCGAACGGCGACGCGGCCGGCGGGAAGCGCGCGAGCGGCCGGCCTTTTACGCGGCGCGCAGGGCGCCCGCTCGCCGAGGCGCTGAAGGCGCCGCCAGCTCCAGCGCTCTCCCGCAGCAGGTGGCGCTCGTCCGCCGCGGTCTCCGGCGGCGGCGCGAGGAGCGCGGCCGCCGCACTGTTTCTGTCCGCGCGCCGCTGCTGCGCGGCCAGCGCGAGCTCGTCGGCCAGCTGCCCGAGCGCCTCGGACGCGTCGCCGGCGTCGCGCGCGCGCCGGTAGATGCGCGCGAAGTCGACGGCGCCGCCGCTCATTACGGGGGGAATGGGAGGAGGAACAATACTACTTACTGTATGGGGAACGAAGGTTACGCGTCACGGGTAACCCGAACAGGGTACGGCGTAACCCGGGTCGAGCAACATCGTTCATCGTGTCATGGCATGGAGGGAACAGGAGCAGAGTTGCAAACAGCCCTCGTGGGGCATTTCATTACAGTTCAGGGGGGATGAGGTAGCAGAGGTGAGAGGTGATAGTGGTGATAGCGGTCGTCGGGTGGAGCTGGGGACTCTGTCGGGGACTCTGTCGGGGGTGTTACAGGTGCTTGAAGTAGCTGTCGACGGCGACCATGGACGCCCCGGAGCCCGTCGAGACCGAGTCGACCGCCGAGCGCACCGTCGACACGTCCTCGCGGTCGGTCAGCGCCTGGCGGCTGCTGCTCCCGTTCGTGAGCGCGCTGCTCAGGTTGCTGTTCATGCTGATGTAGCTCCGGTTGCTGCGCAGGTACCGCTGCAGCACCTTCTGGTAGTACTCGTCCGTGCGCGGCGGGCGAGCCGCGCGCATGTTCATCGCGCTCGGGCCTTGGGGGGCGGTCGACGGCTCGCGCTTGAGCCCCGCGGCCAGCACCTCCATGTGGTACTGTCGCGAGCCGAGGCGGAAGTCCAGCACCGCCGCCGCCGGCTCGCGGGCGGTCGACGTCGACGCCGTGCGCGGCGGCGCGCCAAAGTCGCTCGTGGTGCCGCCGACGTCGTTCGACGAGAACGAGATGAGCGACGGCATCGACGACGACGCGCCGCCCGACGCCACGTACGGCGGCGGCTTGAGGCTGTTCTGCGTCTCGAAGTGCTCGACGACGTCCACCATGGACGCGAGTCTCGGGCGGGGCGTCCGGCGGCCCGTCGGGCGCGTGAGGCTCAGCCGCTGGTGCTTCTCCGACTCCTGGAACGACATCGCCGAGATGGACGAGTTGTCGTCCGGCGCGGCGACCGACGCCTGGTACGCGGCGCGGACGACCGACGCGTCCGTGGCGGACGACGAGATCGTGTGGCGGTGCATCGAGCCCGAGCGCTTGCGCTTCTTCTCGAGCTGCTTGAGCAGCTTGGCCTTGGTCTGCACGCCCGACGGGATCACCGACGTGACGCACTGGAGGCAGAACGTCTCGGTGCACGGCGCCTGGGACTTCTTGCCCTGGTGCGACCGGTGGTACTGCGCGCAGAAGATCGGCTTCTTGACGCGGCACGAGCGGCACGTGCGCTGCCAGCAGCCCCGGCAGTGGCGCGGCGCGTCCCAGAAGAACATCGAGCGCGCACAGACGCCGCAGCGGTCCTTCTGGCCGTCCTTGGCGCCGAACATGAGCGGCGAGCTGAACGAGTGCAGCAGCACCGAGAGATTCTTCGCCTGCCCGCTCTGCGCCGTGTTGGCGAGCGCCACGATCGCGCCGGCAAAGCTCGCGTCCCCGAACGCCGACGAGATGCGGCCCTTCGGGTTGAACTCGCCGTGCATGTACATGCTCACGAGGTCGTTCGCCTGCTTCTTGAACAGGATCGCGAGCGAGATGTACCCGCGCACGTACCGCGTCGCCTTGGCGCGGATCGGCTTGACGCACTCGTCCGTCGGGTCGATCGACTGGAGCACGAGGTACCCGAACTCGTCGCCGAAGTCGTCCTTGAACGTGTCCATTTTCTAGCAGACACGGAGCATGTACGAGAGTGAGGTTCTCTGATCCTGGATCCTCCCTCCCCGTCCTCGCTCGCTCTGTGTATCGCTACCACGCACCTTGAAGCACAAAAGGTCCCGGTTCTTGCAGAAGAAGAGCCCGGGCGTCTGGAGCGCCGTCCACGTGATGCCCGAGAACTGGAACGGCTCGTGGTCGTCGCCGCGCCGGTCGACGTGCAGCACGTCGGCGTCGAGGAACTTGTGGCTCAGCAGCGTGTGTAGCACCTGCGCGTCCTCAGCCGTGTCGGCGTACAGGCCGCTCATGACGTCGCCGAGCGAGCCGTGGATCGTGCCGCTCGCCATCATCGTGCTCGTGTGGTACGCGCGGCGGATGTGGCGGTACACGCGGATGTCGTTCGCCTCCCGGATGAGCTTCCACTGGCGGTCCCGGGACTCGAACGACGGCGACGGGCAGTAGTCCGCGCCCACGCGCTGCTTCTTGGCGCCGCGCGCGACGTAGAGCCGCTCGCGCTCGGCGCGCACGCGGAAGAGGTGCAGCGTGTTCTCGAGCCGCTTGTTGCAGAGCTCGTGGTACATCTTGAGCTTGGCCGAGCTGATGTCGCTGCGGCTCGCGCGCACGCGCAGCAGCGAGTCCTCGGGCTTGTTCAGGAACGACGCCTCGAGGTCCAGCTCGAGCTCGGCGTCGCGCGGCTCGCGCGTGCGCGCCGTGGCGGCCGTCGAGCCGCTGGACACGGGCGGCGTCGCGATCTCCGTCATGAAGTAGCGCGCGTTCGCCACGGGCGGGCCGAGCTTCGAGGCGGTGGCGCTGTTGTTGCGGGCCATGATGGCGGTCGCGGCGGGGGAGATCCGAGAGTGCGAGCGAGCGGTTGGCTGTTGGTTGGCTGTCTACCTGTCCACCTGCTGGCAGAGAAGTCGCGATCTTCTTTGGCTCGGTACTCGGTACTCGCACGCGCGCGCCGATCTTAAGGGAGCAAGTGGCTGCGGATTCTCTCGGTAGAGAGTTATGTACACACACACCCACACACGTGCGGCGGGTGCGACGAGATGGCTGCTCTGGAGAGAGCGCTTGTACGCGGACGCCTCGAGGGAGTCTTCTCGTTGAGCGAGCGAATGAGCTTTTGAGCCTGTGATGCAAGGGAGAGAGGGAGTGCCACACCAACCGAACACAGGTGTAAAAAAGATGGCTCAATTCGATTTGGGAACGGGGATTCTGCTTGTTCTTGTCGAATCGAGTGAATTGCTCAAACTCCATTTTACTTGTCCCTTTCTTTGGCACAGAATTCTCGCGTAAAATACGGAAAGTTGCAAAACACGACGCAGGGTCCGCTTTCCAGCGCAGCGATTTGCTGCTGTGAGTGATCGAATTCCAAGAGACGACGGCAAAAGTAAACGAGGCACTAAATCGCACCTAAATGAATTTGTGAAGAACTCAATAAATCACAACTCATTCATGGAGTGGCCACCACTCGTTGCCGACCTCGCAGGGCTCTGCGGTGGCTCTTGTGCTCCTTGTGCATTGCGGAGACGTGAGCTGTGAACACCGCACCAGCAAGCTGGTGTGCTTGCACTTGCAATGACACGCGCTGTGAGTGGGGACAGCCTGTATGTGCTGGCTTGAGAAGGGTTCAGCGGGAGCGCTCTCTCGCGCTCGCTTCAACGAGGCGACCGTATCTTGCATATCGCACGCGCACGCACGCCGTCAACATGGAAGACAGCAATAAAGAGCCAACAAACTCGCGCGCGCGTAGCGTACAGAGGCAACATTGGTGCGCCGCCCGACAACGCGACTCTCGCTACTGCTTCTTGGAGCTGCCTGGCATGCTTCAGCAAGAGCTTGTTGTTGAGTTCATTGTCCGATAAGTTTTCAAACCGATAAGCCCGCTTTTGTGAAAAATGTGCGCGGGAGAGCCGAAAAAAAGGAGCCATTTTGGACGTCGTGTTTTGAAGCAAGAATGACTTTTTAGCCATTTTAGACGTCGTGTTTTGGAGCGAAAGTGATTTTTAGCCATTTCAACTGGGAATTGCCCGAAGTGGATAATTTGCACTGTAATATTGCAGAATAACACTTTATCAAAAAGCAGAATAACTTGACACCTCGCAACGAATAACCCTGCATTTCCGAGATTTCCCCATGTCCCTCACCCTCACCGCACCGCCTTCTCGACTGCACCAAGTCCGCAGGCCGTCCACGGCGCCAGCGCGCAGCCGGCTACTGCTGCTGTGGAGCAGTTCCAATCCCTCACGGCGACTCAATAGACTTTGGCCATGAGCACATGTACGACAGGCGACTTGGGCGACGGCGACAGAGCAGCTGACGCCAACCGCTCTCTTGCAACTCGGAGCCTCCGATCCGGAGTCTCTGCCGGCGAAGATGCGCTCGCGAATCGGCGCGAACACCTTGAGCTCGAAGCGGTGCGTCCGCTCTGGCAACGCGAGTGGCAGCCAGTACGAAGCTCTTGCCCGCGCTCTGAGTGGAGCGATGGAGCTCAAGCTGCAGCTCAAAGTGCAAGACATCCAGCACGAGAACGTGGGCGGAACGATGCCCAACCAGAGCTCCACACGCAGCACACACACGGCCTCGGAGAATGATCACGCGTATCGCATTGCGCGCGTTGAAAAGGAAGCGCACAGAGAGAGTCTAGAAGATGTAGAGGAAGCGCTTGCGCGGCAGCAGCGCCTTGAGCTCCGTCTTGCGCGCCTCCAGCACGCGGATCTCTTCGTCCACCTCGTCCACGTCCCGCCCGGCGAACTTGGCCTCCTCCAGCGCCGCCTGCTGGACGCGCAGCGACTCGATCTCGACACGCACCTCGCTCTCGGACCGCTCCGAGGGCTTCGCCGTCCGCTTCCAGCCCACGCCTTGGCGCGACGGCGGCGGCGTCGTCGTCGTCGTCGTCGACGGGGGGCCGTCGAACCGCTGCGACGGCAGCGAGCGCTTGGCTGAGCCGCCGCTCAGGTTCCCGCGCAGCTCCACCACCACGCCGCTCGACTCGCCCTCCGGCACCGGCGCGGCGTCCTCGTCGAACGTGATCGAGGCAACGAAGTCGCCCGGCTCATCCGAGTGGCTCAGCGCCACCTTCTCGATCTCCTCCTCGCTCGCGTCGCCCTTGACCTGGAAGCGCACGCGCGCGCCGGACACGAGGTCGACCACCACGGTCACCGCTGCAGCACACGCACAGCCAAGCACCCCCGCGTGAGCAGGTGCCACCCCGAGCCGACAGTCTACTTGCTCCCTGCCCCTGCCGTCGTCATCACGCACTCTCGTCCTGGAGCTCGCTCGGGGGCGTCACCGGGCCGACGTCCGTGCGGCTCGCGAGGTCCACCGCGCTCTCCGGCTCGAGCGAGTAGTACGAGTCGATCCACGCGATGAGCTCCGGGTACCGGCCGTTGAAGTGGCTGTAGAACGCGTCGTCTGCGCGCAGGTTGTACACGAACGTGGCGCCGATCGCGCCCGGGATGCCAAACATCACGGCCGTCGTGTAGAGAAAGTAGCGCTTGAACGGCGGCCCGGGCGTCGACGCGGCGCTGGAGAAGCGCTGCACGCCGCCGCCGCGGCGCGCGAGCTGCCGGGTCACTCTCGCCGCCAGCATCGCGGTTGATTGGGATGTGTGGGCCACAGAATCCGAATACACTTGCGAATTGTATGTGCGTTTTGATCCTTTATAGTGAAAATACTCGAGAAGCGCAACAAGCAAGAGCGCAGGCACCGAGCATCCAGCATCCAGCATCCAGCATGGCGGAGATCTCGTACCTCTCCGGCGCGTACGTGGGCGGGCTGCTGATCCTGGCCGCGGGCGTGCTGCTGCCCATGGCGTACATGGTGCTGCAGAACCGCAAGGCGTTCAAGTCGCTGCGTCGAGACTGAAGCTCCCAGGGCGGCACGTCCGCCTGCTGCTCGTTAAGGCACCAACGCGAACACGCGGATGCACTGGATGGATGGTCTCGTTGGTGCATTCGCTGTGCTGTTTGTGTAGCTGGCCTCATGCGCGGCCCTTGACGACCGCGGAGCTGCCGCTCGGTCGCTGCGCGAACTTCTCGTGCCGGATGCGCTCGAGGTTCTGCTGCTGCTGGAGCTCCGCCTTGACGTTCTGGTACCGCTGCAGCAGACTGCCAGCGAGGTCGGTGTTAGCAGCGAGCGGAGGGTGCAGGCAGCGCTGCAGGCAGCGACGCACCGCTCGAGGTCGACCTGCCGCTGCTTCTTCTGCTCCTCGCGGCCCGACTGGATGCGCTTGAGCAGCGCGTCGAGGTCCTGCTTCTGCCGCTGCTTGAACGTCATCTCGCGCTGGAACATCTCCTGCTGCTTGAGGTTGCGCCACTTCTCGAGCTCCCACGCCTCCTGCACAACGCGCGGCAGAACAGCCACCGTCAGCGCCAACGCAGCACGCGGCGCCAGGTGGCCGCCAGGACGCACCAGCGCGTCGGATTTCAGCTTGATCTTGTGCGCCTCGGCGTAGCTGCAGCCCGAGCACGGCCAAGCAGCGCGGTTAGCAGGCAGGAGGAGGGACGGGAGCGGCAGCCGGCAAGTCGCACGCACTCCTTCTGGCGCGCGAGGTGCTCCTCGATGCGGCGCAGGTTGAGCAGGTCCTTGGAGTACTTGGGCTTCTGCTGCTTCTCGAGCTGCCGCTGCTGGAACTCGAGCAGCTCGGCCTTGTGCTTTTCGCGCATGTTGACCACGAGCTCCTCGACGTTGCGCTCGTACTCGTCCATCTTGCGGTCCCACACCTGGTTGAACTGCTGGAACTCGAGCATGTGCGCCTCCTCGACGCCGAGGCGCTCGGCGATCTGGCGCGACCGCATCGCCTCCTTGCGCCGGTTCTCCTCGTGCACCTTGAGCTCCTCGAGCCGGTTCTTGGCGACCTCAGCCTCCACGTACTTGCCCTGCCGCTCGCAGTTCTTGCGGTGCTCCTCGAGGATGAGCAGGAAGTCGTTCACGGCCGAGTCCTCGACGCTGTCCGCCATCGCGTCGCCGCTTCCCTTCCTCCCCAGTGAGCTTCTGATGCCGTCGACCGCCGACGCGCGACGCCCCCGATGTTATTTATAGCGCAGCCCCTCGACGACCACGCCCACGCTGCCTTCCAAGACGTGTGGTGTCCATATACGATCCATGCGTCAAGGCAAGAGGACTAAGAGACTCTGGCGGCGGTGATGACGGCGATGACGCGGCACACGCGAGAGGTTGAAGTTGCGCGATCTTTGCTCCGTGACAATCGGACGACGACGCGAGCGAGCGCACGACGCTTGTCGCTTGTCGTCGGCAAGTTGAGGGTTGAGGGCGAGCGAGCAAACGAGCGTCATGGAACGGAAGCCGCGTATGAGCATGGCGCTGTTTAGTTAGGTACTTTGGCAGTGGTGCGCGCCGGCTCCCCCGAACGTCTATCGTTGCTCGGGAGGTGGGAGAGGAAGCAGCAGCAGCGGCAGTGGGCGTGAGGCTCGCGCGCTTGCAAAGCGCCGCCCGCGTCCACGCGTCCGGTTGCTTACGGCAGCTTCTTCTCCATGATCGCGTTGCCGCTCGGGTCCCGGCCGTGGATCTCGATGTGTTGCACCTGCGCGCACATAACGAGCGTCAGCCCCCCACGTGTCACACGCTCGACGCATTCGGGTCAGCAAACGCGCACCTTCGGCAGCCCCCAGGACGTCGTCGAGTACACGAACACGCGCTCGAGCACGCAGTTGGCCACGCCGTTGATCGTGCCGCGGCCGACCACCTTGCCGTCCTCGACCGTGAGGATGATTGTGCGGTCCTTGAGCGACGTCAGGATCACCTGCCGGTCGACCAGTTGCAAGCCACCAAGGCGCACAAACCGCGTCAGCGTCATCCTGCCAAACGCCTCTCATCATCAACGCTATTTGCGTCATCATCGTCCTCACGGCGCGAGCGCGAGACGACAGCGCACCTCGTAGACGCCCGGCTGGCCGGCGACGGGCTTGATGGTCGCGCCGTACGCCGAGTTGCGCTCGATCATGTTGAGCTCCTCGCGCGGGTGGCCGTCGTTCTCGAACATGACCCAGTAGACGTCGAGCGGCTCGGCGCCCGAGAGCGCGCCGTCGGCGCCGACCTTGCCCGAGTACACGACGACGTTGCGGTTCTTGTTGCGGTAGATCACGAACGCGACGTTCTGGTCGTGCTTGTCCTGGATGAGCGGCACGGGGTTGTTCTCGACCTTGGAGAAGTCCGTCGACATGGTGGCTGTGAGGAGGAAGGAGGAGGGGGAGGAGGAGGGGGAGGGGGGAGAGAACGACGAGCGTGAGCTTCTCGCGGACGTCGAATCTGTAGCTTCGGGCGGATTGGGGAATGAAGCGAGCGACTTGAGCAAAAAGCCGAAAAGATGATTGGATCCTATGAAAACGACTGGAAGTGGCAGTTCGCGCACATCGCAGAGAGGAAAATAACTCTGAAAGACTCGGGAAAGAAGACTATGAAACAGCATGTACAGAACGGTTATTTTATGGCTTCAACAGGGAAGTTTCGGGCGGTAACAGAAGGTTGAGATGCATCTCATTACTGACACTGATGATAACATCAGCCTTGATTGAAGAGCGGTACTCTTTTGAGGATACATACTGTACATTTTTGGTACAATCAAGTACCGCGACGGTACATTTGAGTCCTAGGCGTACCAGTACTTCCTGCGCTCCTCTGAACTGCCGCATGGGCTCTCTTGTTCATGAACCACACCTCTCTCTCTCTCTCTGTCTCTCTCTCTCTCTCTCTCTCACTCTCTCTCGG